>JASVEL010005465.1:0-14397 GCA_032618575.1 Nicotiana noctiflora | reverse complement strand
TACAAGATTTCTTCAATGTGGGTGTTATTAGTTGCACGAGGTTTCTGCCGGACTATTATTACTTTTGATATATGCACATGCGACATGACAAGGTAGGATATATATATATATATATATATATATATATATATATATATATATATATATATATATATATATATATATATATATATATATATATATATATATGTGCAAGGAAGATTGTGCATGTGACAAAATAAGGAGGAAATATTATTATGCATGTGTGGCGAGACAAGGCAGGTACTTACTTTATTATTGCTAACGTGGCAAGACAAGATGAGTTGTATCAGAAATTGATTTGTGATTACTTGTGATGGCCTGGGACATTCTTGTTGTTGATATTTGTATAGTGGTGCACTTACCTGTGTGAGTACATGTTGTCGCCTCCCGATGTCTCCATCGGTTGTTGCGCCCGCAAAAACCGATGGCAATCGACAACTTAGTAAGCTTCGCCCCATGCACATTGTGAAAAATTGTAGGAAAACATTACGTGTTGTACATTTTCTCCATACTTACTAGCGGGCATGAACTATGTTAGACCACTCAGACAAGCATACACGTAATTAATCACTCTTATCGCCTAAAAGGATGGACTTTGATATTGTTGAGTATTAAATTAGTAAATAGGGCACAGGATGCGAAGTGTTTAGGATTCCGGAATTGGGACCCGTAAAATGTGAATAATCAAAGGTTCGGTACCTCGTGAATGGTTATTTACTAGAGCCTGGTGTGAAAGTAGTCGTGTTTGTTGAGTTGTTACTTGCCTTTCCTTTATCTGTATTCATCGAATTTCAAACTGTGTTCAACTTATTTTATTGTGTCATTATGGTGTTCCGCTGTTAGTTGTTGTTTTTCTTTCTTACTGCAATTAACGTATTATTATCATTGTCATTATGCATAGTCCTTATGTAGATATCGTACTTTGTTGTATCTACACTTATATTCATCCAAGTTATTTAGTCTAGTAGGTGTTTTGACTGTTCCTCACTTCACTGAGGCTAATTTTGATATTTACTGGGTACCGCTGTGGTATACTCATACTACGCTTCTGCATAATTTTTGTGTAGATCCAGGTATTTTGATCGTTAGTAGCTGTGCGAATTATTGCTGTGGAGACTCAAGGTAAATTTGTTGCTGCGTTCGCAGGTTTCAGAGTCACCTTCTAGTTTTTGTATTGCACTGTTTATCCTTATTTTTGAACAATTGTATTTAGAAGTTTTCTAGCAAACGCTCACGCTCTGTAGAGCTTATGACTTGTACTACCGAATTTGGGGTTGTAAATTTTAAAAACATTACGTGTTGTACATTTTCTCCATACTTACTAGCGGGCATGAACTATGTTAGACCACTCAGACAAGCATACACGTAATTAATCACTCTTATCACGTAAAAGGATGGACTTTGATATTGTTGAGTATTAAATTAGTAAATAGGGCACAGGATGCGAAATGTTTAGGATTCCGGAATTGGGACCCGTAAAATGTGAATAATCAAAGGTTCGGTACCTCGTGAATGGTTATTTGCTGGAGCCTGGTGTGAAAGTAGTCGTGTTTGTTGAGTTGTTACTTGCCTTTCCTTTATCTGTATTCATCGAATTTCAAACTGTGTTCAACTTATTTTATTGCGTCATTATGGTGTTCCGCTGGTAGTTGTTGTTTTTCTTTCTTACTGCAATTAACGTATTATTATCATTGTCATTATGCATAGTCCTTATGTAGATATCGTATTTTGTTGTATCTACACTTATATTCATCCAAGTTATTTAGTCAAGTAGGTGTTTTGACTGTTCCTCACTTCACTGAGGCTAATTTTGATATTTACTGGGTACCGCTGTGGTATACTCATACTACGCTTCTGCATAATTTTTGTGTAGATCCAGGTATTTTGATCGTTAGTAGCTGTGCGAATTATTGCTGTGGAGACTCAAGGTAAATTTGCTGCTGCGTTCGCAGGCTTCAGAGTCACCTTCTAGTTTTTGTATTGCACTGTTTATCCTTATTTTTGAACAATTGTATTTAGAAGTTTTCTAGCAAACGCTCACGCTCTGTAGAGCTTATGACTTGTACTACCGAATTTGGGGTTGTAAATTTTAAAAAGATTTCTATTTCAAATTGGTAGATGTTATTTAAATATTGTTATTATTCCAATTAATGTTAGACCTATCTAGTCCCTAAGACTAGGTGCCATCACGACACCCAACGAAGAAAAAATTTGGGAAAATTTTAAAAATAGTCTGATTTACAACTGATCGTTCAAAAATAGTACAGTATCAAAAGTAATCAAAATTTAGCCACTCTTCATGTAAAGATAAATCTGAGCGAACATATTGTTCAAACCCTAAAAATATGCCAGTATATTATATTGGAGTTCCAGCATAAGTATGCTTGAACTCCAGCATATTATACTGGAGTTCCAGGATAAGTATGTTGGAACTTCAGCATAATATGATGGAGTTCTAGAATAAGTACACTAGAACTCCAGCATAATATACTGGAGTTTCAGCAAATATAATTTTCCAGTATAATATACTGGAGCTTGGCAATCTCCAGTATATTGGAATCAGCAAAGTATACCGGTCCAACATAATATGTTGGAGTTCATACACAGGAGCACCGAACTCCAGTATATTATTGTGAACTGGTCGTTGTTGCTGTAGAATAGTGACTATTTTTCATTGACTTCATAAACACTGGCTAATTTTGAATGACCAGTCCGAAAACTGGCTATTCCGTGCTATTTTTACAAAAATTTTGGATCTTGACAATCTTTTATCAAATATTCTTTTCAATTCGAAATGTCCGATCAAGACAAAAGAATGGCCCTGATAATTCAATTGTTATTATACCTGTTAAAACGTATGGGCCAAACCCATAAGGAATAACGAAGATGAGGCAAAGAAGGCTTACTCGAAGAAAGATGACGCGAATCTGAGGAGGTTGATAACGTATTTCGATGGGTGAATTTCTATTTTGGTGTTTTATATTTAGGGTGTGTTTGGTACGAAGGAAAACATTTTCTAGAAAATGTTTTCCAATTTTCTCATGTTTGGTTGGCTTAAATGTTTTGGAAAACATTTTGCTTATCAATTCATTTTCCTCCAACTGGAGGAAAATGTTTTCCTTATCAAAAGAAGGGAAAACATTTTCCAAAGTTCCTTCTCAACCATTCTCACCCTCACCAACCCACCCCACCCCACCCCCTCTCCAAAAAACAGTTTTTTTTAGAAAAATTTCAGTTTTTCCGTTACCATCCACCCTACTACCCCTCCACCCCACCCCGCAAAAAAAAATTCTTTTACCTTAATTTTTTTTCTATAATTTTAAATTTCTGTTTTCTTATTTTTCTGCACCACCCACATGCAAGGAGCTTTGACCCATCTAAAAGGTGTGAATACCATTCCAATGCCCAGGGGCACAACATGGAAAGTTGTCAGTCCCCCTCCCCCCCAAAAAAAATTTTAAAATATATTTTTCAGTTTTTAATTTTATTATTTATCATTTAAAGACTCAATATTTTACAAGTTCCAAAATTATGAGTTCGGAAGTTTACGGGTTTAGAAATTTTAAATTTACCGATTCGAAAATACGCGATTTTTGCGTTAAAAAGTAAAGCATCACATTAGTTCCTTTAGATTGTGTCAATTTTTAGAGACTTCGGGAAGGGGACGGGTGCGGGAGGTGGGAGGGGGAAGGGGTAGGAGAGTTGCAAAAAAAATATTTTTCTAAAAAAACTATTTTTTACTCTCTAACCAAACATAGAAAATATTTTCCGAAAAATATTTTTCACTTACCAACCAAACAAGAGAAAATAAGTGATAAAATCACTCATTTTCCATGAAAACATTTTCTAGGAAAACATTTTCCATGGAAAACATTTTCCTTCGTACCAAACACACCCTTAGAGTGTAGTCCAGCCTTCAAATTAGTATGGTATATTTTATATCTTATATAGTTTTTGGTGTTTAATGAATTGTTTTATATTTTAGTATTTTATATTTGGAGTGTAATTATGTGTTCAAATTGGTATGGTATGTTTAGTGAACAACAATAGTATGGTATCATTCTATTAATAAACAAAAGAATTATGAACCAATGAGTCAAAAAGCAGTAATCAAAATATTCAATTGATATTATACATCATAAAATATCTAGGCCAAGCCTTAATGTTGCACCTTGAAATAAATTTGCTCATTGCAAAAACACTCAGGCTTTATCCACTATATAAAATGGCAAAAAAAAGCACTAAGAATTTCGTATCCAAAGTGTTGTGCATTATGCGGCTAAAACCAAGTTCTTCATCGGCACGACTTTTGCTCCAACTCTCACTCTACACTTCAATCAACATCCTAGCTGCTGAATAAACATTAGACAGTGCAACAGAAGCAGTAGCGATCTATTTTCTGCTTTCCTATCATCTTTTCAATTTTGATGTTTCCATGCAACTGACAGGCACCACTAGAGCACCCATCACTTAGATGGTTCTCTTACATTTCCTCCATCAAATCCCATGCTTCCTCAAGCCTACCGTTACAACAATAACAATAACCCAGTGAAATCCCACAAGTGGAATCTGGGAAGGATAGTGTGTACACAGACCTTTTCTCTACTACAAAGGAGTAGAGAGACTGTTTTTGATAGACCATCGACACAATAAAAACAAAGGAATCCAGAAAGATAACACCAGTAACGTAATAACCAGAAAATAGAGAGACAAGTAATAACATTAAGCATTAACAATGGCATAGTACCACAAACACAATGGAATAATGACACAACAAGAGCCACTAACATCTTAGGACAAAACACTTCCAGACTAGGGAGAGAGGTATCTGGAGGCCTAAGCATACTGCTAAGCAAGCTTGGGTAAAGGATGGAAATACAGGGCGTGTTCATTTTGTTGGTTTGGGGAAAATATAGTAAGTGTAGATAGTGTAATAACAGGAAGTTAAAAAAAACAAGTGAAAATAGGAGGTTTACGTAACTTCTAAAAGAAAAAAATTAAAATAATTAAACTAACCGTGTGCCGAAGTAATTTCTTGTGTGATAGCTTATCAAGGTATAGGCACTAATAGTACGAAATTGGGATACAACAACAACAACAACAAGATACTGTAGGAATAATTTTCTGTGATATTCAGTTTCGAGGGCTTTATTACCATTCAACAGTTTTAACATACATTATCTACATTGGACATCATAATCCATTCAAACTTTTCCTTGTAAACGTCATGATGTCTAAGGCAGATCATACAAATATGAGATCACTACTTACCATAACAAGTACAAGAACAATTTAAAACGGCGGTAATTGTTTCTCAATATTCATAGTTTGAATATTTTTTAAGTCTTACCCTGTAGGAAAATAAACACACACACACACACACACACATATATATATATATATATATATATTTCAGATGAGCAACCCAGCCCTCTCCACACTCGCCAATATATATATATATATAAGTGAAATTTTCAGATGAGCAACCCAGCCCTCTCCACACTCGCCAAAATATAGCAGACCTAACAGGCGAGCAGTTCAGAATTATGCATTTGAAACCTGTACATTTAGAGAGGGAAAAGTTTTCTCCATAGTAGAACTATTAATTTTACAGCTTCATACAGATAATATAAGAAAACGGTACATCGTCTAGGAACATAACATGATACTAATACACTGATAGAAAAGCCACTAGAAAATAGAACAAACAACTCACATATTCATACAAAATAATAAGCACAGATCGGAGTTATCCGATACCTGTACTGGTGAAATAGTCGAGGCGTGCACAAGTTGGCCTTCAAGATGATGAGGCATAGATATCATTAAGAGTCATCCATACACTAGTTGTTAGATGTTACTCAGAGCAACATTCACATTTAAAGAGGTGTCAGTCAAAATTATATCTTTGGAATTATCTGCTTTTGGGTGGTTCGGACAATCAAACTTGAGTCTCACATGTATAGGTCTCGTTATGATGACTTCTTCTAGATCTCTTTTTGATGTCAGCAAGAACTGGACTATAACATCTCTGCTTACCCTTGTCCTCCCCTGATTCAACAGATCTGCTATCCTGGCTGCTTTCCTCTGTCTACTTTCACTACAGACATCTGTATCCTTTTTCAGTCTCAAATATGCTGCAGCACAAATGATAACCTGGTGGGGAAACCAGAGAAATGAAAACAATCACATAATGAGTAAAGCATCATTTTTCTACGCCGAAATTCAGTATGAAATGCAGGTAATACCAATTAACTGAAATGTTTATCATTTTAAACAACTTAAGCGAAAAATTTCACATAAATCCTGGAGAATCTTAGTAATTCAGAATCAAAAGCAAAATTGTGTGGGAAGAATAACATACCTCGCTTGTTCCAGGACTTGTATTAATGGAGCAATTGATCTCGATTTTCCCTTCTGGAATTTCTTCACCATGACTCACACTTACCTCTTCTATGGTTGATTCTATTTCCGGTGTTGAAAAGGCAAGGTGGTCAATTTCATCATACCATTGCTGAGCAACACCAACCTGCATATCCATATCAATTTAACTCTTTAAGCTACTTGAAATAAGGCACTATTTGAAGTGCTCGCTACCTAATACTGCATTCATCCCAAATTAGATCTCTGCTTCGACTTTGTACTGCTATTAGAGGAGTCGAAAAAAGTGAATTATTTAGTATTTGAGATAAAATGTTGGACTATATTCTACTTATTTAAAGTGGTCCCACAACTATTTGTGCTACATGGTATGTTCCAACATTCTTTTTTTGGAAAATTATTTTGAAACTTCACAAAAATGAAAAGTGAAAAAATAGCTTGGAACAAGGGAAGTCGAATTTATGGGCGATACAAATACATGGAGACTAAAAGGTCCAAGCATTAAAAACCTTTTCCGAAGACGTAATTGTGGTGTCTGCCTCGGATATTTCAGTTGCTGCCCCTCTAACTTGCCTCCATATGCAATTTTCACTCAGTGGTTCGACTAGATCAACATATTCTGGAATATCAACATTCAGGCGTATGTCAACTCTACCTGTTACAGAAATGAAGCAGCGATGTTATCATACAGTACTCCTCGATCTAGAAATACTTGGCCTACTTTCTCTTTTTCTATTGATCCATAAAACTACTTGTTCAACAGGAAGCTGTAACAATCCAACAACTAATCTCCTTCTTTGTAATGCGTTTTTCAATTTGGGACATCTCAAAGTGTTAGTAAATACTAATAACATCATTAAATGCAATTCGCATAACAATTCAATGTCATCAATCGTTCAATTGTAAACTTTGATAGTATAACACACTAATCAGACTAACATTTTAAACCCCTGCTTTGTCCATCTGCCCATCACATAAAATTGATCGTCAAAGGTAACTTTATATTATTTCAAATTTGATCTAATAAACTTTTTTTTTAAATGGTATCATGTATATTAAGAAAATAAAAACAGCACTAAGGCAGTGCCAAGCTATATTTACAAGGAAAACAAAAACCAGCTATGTCCGCCTAAGATCACAGCGCACCGATCAGGTCTACTGGAGGTTCTGTCTCCTCTACATAGCTTTCTTAACACCAGAAATGAAACAAAAGAAAACACTTCATATTGATGTTCTGTAAAGAGTTGCTTCTGTCTTCAACAATTCTTAAATTTCTCTACTTCCAGACTGTCCACCATATGCAAGCAGGAACCAGTCTCCACCATTTCTTCTGTCTCATTATACCCCTCAGCAGATTACAAGTGTTTGCTGGCATGCTCCTTTTAAGGCCCATTAAGAAAGAGCTGACACAGTTGATCAGTGAAAGGACAACTAAGAAACAAATGGCTATTAGTTTCTACTGTTGTACCACATTGTAATAAACACCTAGAGCATAGCTGAAAACCTCTTCTTCTCAAGTTCTCTTGTTAGACAAGTCTTTCTTGCCACAAACCATGGAAAGCATACTACCTTGAAAGGTGCCTTGACCTCCCAAATATATTTGTTCTAACCGTTGGTTTGGAATAAAATTGAAGGTATATGCAAAATGAAGGTATATGCAGATTTAACTGTAAAATTCCCATCCCTGCGAAGGCTCCAATAAGGTTTATCTTCAGATTCTCTGAGACCTTGAAGTTCTCCCAAGATCTTAAAGAAATCCACAACCCTCTAGTTCCCAGTAAGGCTGCTTGGTGGGCCGGTTCCGGACCGGGCCCGGACAGGGACCGCGGTCCTGGCGGGCCTGGCGGTCCTGGCGGGCCGGTCCTACCGTGCCGGGCCCAGGTGGGCTTAAAAGACCGTCATGGGCCGGTCCTATACAAATAGCCCGTGAGACCGGGACCGCGAAGACCGGGACCGGCTAGCGGTCCCGGGCCGGTCCAGGCGGGCCTGGCGGGCCTTAGCGGTCCTAACGGTAATTTTTAAAAAAAAAATTTTTTTTTTTTAAAAATGGCCCAACGGCCAGATTTTCAAAAATAGCCGTTGGAGCCTCAATTTAGCCGTTTTTAGTTTTTAAAATTTAGCCAAATGGTCCCCAAACTTTAATATAACCTCAAACTTTATATAATTACACTTTTTCCCAATTCTCAACTATAAATACCCCCCATTCTTTCATTTTAACTCACCAATTCATCAATCTATCTTAATCTCTCTCAATCTCTCTCAATTGCTTATATTATTATTCAAATTTTGTGAAATTTTGTGAAGTTGGTGAATTGAAGTATTCAAGTCTTCAACAATTTGCAATTTTCAATTTTGAAGAAGTTGTTCATCAATTCGGTAAAGTCGTTCCAACTCTTAATTTTTAATAATATATTTTGTGTGATTTTGTTTGCATAATTATAATTAAAATGGCATTTTCATTGAAAAAAATGTTTAGTGCTAAGGAAAAGCTAAAATGGGTGAAAGTAGTCGTCAACCAACTAACCTTGCTTCGTCTACTTCACAGTCGTCCAAAAGAGTCGCGGGCTTGAAGGCACTTAAACCTTGGACGGAGTTTAGGGGTTCTCAAGGAGATAATTTTGATGAATCTTCCCAACTAAATGAGCTTCAAGTTTATTTGTCGCAGGGACTTGAGAAGGAGAATCCGGACGGGAGTTTTGAGCTTTTGGAATGGTGGAAGTTACTGGAAAAATATTTTCCTGTTCTTGAAAGGATGGCTTACGATATATTATTAATTCAAGCTTCAACAGTTGCATCAGAGAGCGCCTTCAGTCAAGCAAGACTTCAAATAGGAGACCATAGAGCATCTATGAGGAGAGCTTGGAGAAGTCAGTGCTATTTAGAGATTGGATCCGCTCGAAAAGAAGAAACTTTGGACTTGCAAAATCACAACCGGATCTGGATGAAGCTTACGAAGAAATGATTGCAGAACTTGCAGAGGATGCTGCTTCGCCGGGAAGTGGTGATGAACAAGCTTCTTTTCCACCACCGCTAACGGAACCTCCTCCAAATCTTGAAGGATTTATGAGATTTGTTAGAGATATGTAGATTGTGTTGTAAATTGTACTTTGGCACATCTTATTTAGTTTTTTTTCCTTTTAATGGTGGTATTAGTACCTTGTCGTGCTCATTCCATTGGGGGGGGGGGAGAAGACTAATAAAGATATGTCATTTTTAGTAATAAAAATTATTACACAATTGTTTGATTTATCTCTTAATACATAATATATATCTATTTAATACATATACATATAATATATATACTTAACACATATATATAACTTAATATATATATATATATATATATACTTAACATATATATAAACTTAATATATATATATACTTAACATATATATACTTAACACATATATATATATAACACTATATATATATAATTTAACTTATATATATACTTCTTAACTTATATAAACTTAATATATATATACTTAAGTTAAGTACTTAATACATATATTTATATACGTTACATATATATAAATATATATATATATAACTTAACTTATATACTTAACTTATATAAACTTAATATATATATACTTAAATATATATATATATAAACATATATATAAACTTAATACATATATATACTTAACATATATATAAACTTAATATATATATATATACTTAACACATATATATATAACTTAACTTATATATATACTTAACACATATATATATAACTTATATATATATACTTAATACAAATATATATATAACTTAACTTCTATAAACTTAATATATATATACTTAACATATATATATATATATATATATACATACTTAATATGTACTTATTAAATATTTTTTTTTTAATTAAAAGCCCACGAAGCCCGCCAGGCCCGGCCCGCCATGACCGGGACCACGTGGGCTTAGGCCCGTCACAGGCCGGTCTTAACCACCAGGACCGCCAGGCCCGAGACCGCCAGAAAAAAGCCCACGAAGCCCAGGACCGCCCGGGACCGACCCGCCAGGCCCATTTAGGCCCGGGACCGGCCCACCAGACACCCTTAGTTCCCAGTCATTCAGAGCCCTCCAAAAAGTAACATGCCATCCTTGTTGTCCCCAAGCTGTATCTAATGTGGTTGTAGGTGATGTTGCAACGTTGAAAAAAATCAGGAAATAGGTCTTTGAGAGGGCCATGCCCTAACCAGTTATCACTCCAGGAAAGTGTTTCCTTCCATTACCTACCCTTATGGTGGTATTAGAAGCCAAAGTATTCATGTGAAGTCTAATTGACAACCCAACCCCATAGCGACTGTTAACAGTGTTAGAGCACCATTGCCCATTTTATCCATACCAAGATGACCTTTCTCCACAAACCATTAACCTCCAGATTGTACCTCCAAAGCCACTTCAGAAGTAAATTTGATCCAACAAACTCCATTTACATTTAAAGTATTATTTTTAATATTTACCTAACTACTTATGTAATTTCTAGTCTCATCCTCTGGAGTAAATCAAAAAAAGAAAAATTCCTCTTTGGAACATATCAAAATTTATAAAAGTTACAACCAAATTCTTGGAAGAAAATATGATCCAGAAAAAGAAGATACAAAATTGAAGGTACATAAAAATAGGTAATGATAAACAGCTGAAAGATAAGTATTTTTTCCAGACAAAAGCTTTTTCACTAATTATTTAGACTACATGTAACCAATTGGGTTTTACTACCTGGCAACAAGTTGAAAGATTCTAGGTGATCAATGGGATTTGCTGCCAATGCTTCATCACTGTAACATAAGCAGAAATCGACACAGTAAATTAACATAATCACCCAGAGAAAGCAGAAAAGAACAATGACTAGAACTTTTTTAATTTGTTACACTTACGCAGCACATACTCGTTCAAGAGGAGATGAGGACCAGTAAGGAAACCCAAGGATCCCCAAATTAGAGATCTGGAAGCTTGATATAGAACCCGAGTCTCTATTGAGTTTTAATACAGTCTGACCAACTTCAGATAAGCACAAATCAATAGTTGAATCAAACAAAGCAGAAATTACAACGGATGCATTCAATTAAGACATGATTACCTGTATCACAGATGAGTATCTGATCCTGAAAAGTTGTGACAGAAGACATAAGCTCAAGATGTGGAATTCTCTTTGATGAGTAATTTGCATCTCCTTGCTGCTGCAACCAATCACTAGGCATTTGATTCAAAAGCGTAGACTTCTCCAGGATCAATGGCTCACAGATCTCCAAAATATTTGAAAATCCTTTTAGAGTATGGGTGAATCAACAACCGACAAGGCTAACTGTTAGAGTAAAGAAAATTAAGACCAATTTTGGAAATAATTTCTATACCTTTAACAACCTCTCTGATAACACCAGAGGCTAAATCCATGATCCACAATGTCTCGCAGCTGCATGCAAAAAGATTTCAAGTGAGGGCAACCCCAAAGCTCAAACCATAGAATTTTACATATAAAAGTGCAGAAATTATCAAGATATTTAATTTCAAAATCGAGAAACAAATTCTGCAAAATATAAGTTGGAAAGAGAATGTTTGGGCTTCTATTATTCCATTCTCCTTCAAAGGACCAAAGAGACAAGATGACAAACTTGTTCCTCTTTATCATATGCAATTTCTAAGTTCATGAAATGTTGGCCAGTTCGGGTCAAATATTCTTTTAAAACAAAATGAAAACCAATATCGGGCATATGTTCCGATCATTTCCAACTTCTTAAACTGGTTATGTGATACAAGCATACCTAGTTATGCCACCGCAAAAAAAAATTATAAAGCTTAAGACCTAAAAACAGATAGATTACACAGTTTAAGAGCTATGACCAGATAAACAGATAGATTGCATGATATGGCAAGGGCATAGACAAGGAAAGTTTTCAGTTAAATCTGCCTACAAGGAGTTCAATTTTTCAAACAATCAGATTGGGTGTTGGCCATGGAAGATGATATGGAAAGTTAAGATTCCATACAAAGTTGCCTGCTTTACATGGTTATTGGCAAAAGAAGCAGTGTTGACTCAGGATAACCTTATCAAGAGAGGTTATCAACTTTGTTCCAAGTGTTACTTATGTGAACAAGAGGCAGAGACAATAAATCATCTCTTCTTACATTGTAAATGGACAACTCAGTTATGGAGGATATTCATTAGTTTGAGGGGCATCAGGTGGACTATGCCAAGAAGAATATCTGAGGTACTACCGTACTAGCATGCTGGAACAGTGAGGGTATCTCTTCCGGAGAGAAAGAGAGATGGAATATTGTTCCTGCTTGCATTTGGTGGACAATTTGGGAAGAGAGAAATCAGAGATGTTTTGAGGACAAGGCCAGAAGCATCCAAAAATTGAAAATGAAATGTCTTGTCCTATTCTATTTTTGGTGTAAACAAGAGGTCTTACAAGAACCTGAATCTATTTTTGATGTATCAGAATCCTTATGAGAAGACTAAGGACTAGGAGTTTTGTTTTGATTCTTGTAAAAATGGGGGACTACACACCTTTTGTGTAGTTTGTTATTAATATACTAATATGTTACCTTCTCAAAAAAAACAATATTAAGAAATGAAATGTGAAACTAGCTTCTTGGCAAAGACAGTATCTTTCAATGGGGGGAAGGCAGACACTTATCAATAGTGTGCTAGATAGCATCCCAACATACCTGATGTCCCTCATACCAATCCCCAACAAAATTGAAAAGCAGCTTGACAAGATCAGGAGAATATTTCTATGGGAAGGAGGTAGCAAAGCCCATAAATTTCACCTAGCCAAGTGGTCAAAGGTCACCATGCCAAAGTATTTGGGTGGTCTAGGCATCAGAGATCTTTCCATCCACAACAAATGCATGCTGATGAAATGGCTATGGAGATACAATCAAGAGGAGAATTCACTATGGAAAGAGGTGGTCAGGGCCAAGCATGGGTCCGAGAATCATTGGTGCACTAAGCTGTCCAGAAGTCCATATGGGGTCGGTCCATGGAAGAACATTAGGAAGCTCTGGAGTGAATTTTCCCTGAACTCCTATTTTAAATTGGGCAATGGCAATCACATAAAGTTCTGGAAGGATAAATGGTTTGAAGGATCCATCCTGATGTTTGAGTTTCCTAGCCTCTATCGGATAGCTCAGAACCAAGATTCCACGATTTCTCAAAATTGGCAAGACAATTGTTGGCACATTCTTTTTAGGAGGGATATGCAGGACTGGGAGCTTCCACAACTTCTAAGTCTGCTGGCAAAATTGGAAGGCCTCTCAGTCAAGGAAAATACTTTTGACAGCATAAGGTGGAGAAGTTCCAAGGATGGTCTTTACACTGTGAAAGCAGGCTACACTCACTTGTGCTCCACCAATGAAATAATTGATAGATGGCCTTGGAAATACATCTGGAAGACCAAGCTACCAACAAAAATCTCCTGTTTCAGTTGGATAGCCCTAAATGAAGCATGCCTAACCCAAGACAATCTCAGTAAAAGAAGTTTTCAATTAGCCAACAGATGTTATATGTGTTTGCAACAGCCAGAATCCAACAGACATCTCTTTCTTCACTGCCCAGTTGCAACAGATATCTGGTGCATGTTCTTTGCCATCTTTGGTTTAAGCTGGGTCATGCCTCAGAACATTAAGGATGCCTATGAAAGCTGGTCTTCATGGAAAGTAGTTAACTCCATCAGTAAAGTCTGGCAGATGATACCTTCTTGTATTTTGTGGTGTGTTTGGACAGAAAGGAATCATAGATGTTTTGATGGGATATCAACTCCAACATACGCACTTAAGGCTAGATGTCTTTTATGGTTATATAGTTGGCAGAACTTAGCTCCTGTAAATTGTCCTATTAACCTTTTGGACTTCGTCAGCTCCTTAGCTTTAGCCTAGTTTTGTCTGTAGAGCTGACTATGTCTTTATGTATCTCTCTTTTGTACCTCTTGCATCTTCTTGATGCCTTTAATGCAATTCTCTTACCTCATCAAAAAAAAAAAG
>JASVEL010005464.1:0-24788 GCA_032618575.1 Nicotiana noctiflora | reverse complement strand
AAGACAGTCATGCTTGGAAAATGTTTTTCGATGGGGCGGTAAACGCTAAAGGTGTAGGGATTGGGGCAATCTTGATCTCTCCTGCTGGTCAGCATTACCCGGCCACGGCTAGGCTCCGTTTCTTCTGCACGAACAATACGGCTGAGTATGAAGCTTGTATCATGGGCATGAACATGGCAATTAATCAGGGCGTCGAAGATTTGTTGATCATGGGAGATTCAGATCTAATTATCAAACAATCTCAAGGTGAATGGGAAACTCGAGACGTTAAACTCCTCCTTTACCGACATCACGTGAACATTCTTGGCAAGCGATTTGCATCGATAGAGTTCAGGTATATCCCACGATGTCACAATGAACTAGCTGATGCACTGGCCACTTTAGCTTCAATGCTACCTTATCCGGGCAACGCCCATGTCAATCCCTTGGAAATTCAAATCAGGGAAAGCCACGGTTATTGCAATGCAATCGAAGAAGGACCGAGCGTCAAGCCATGGTATTACGATATCAGGAGATTTCTGAAAACGCAAGAATACCCAGAACATGCTACTGGAGATCAAAAGAGGACCATTAGGAGACATGCGGGTGGTTTCTTTTTGAGCGGCGAGGTCATGTACAAAAGAACCCCATATCTTAACCTTTTAAGGTGTGTTGATGCCGAAGAAACAGGAAGAATCATGCACGAAGTACATGCAGGAGTATGCGGGCCTCATATGAATGGTTATGTCTTAGCCAAGAAAATCCTTCGAGCAGGTTATTATTGGATGACCATGGAGAAAGATTGTTTCGGTTTTGTCCGAAAATGCCATCAATGTCAGGTACATGGAGATCTGATTCATGCACCTCCAACTGAGCTGCATCCTATGTCAGCGCCGTGGCCATTTGTCGCTTGGGGAATGGATGTCATCGGCCCGATTGAGCCGAAAGCCTCGAATGGACACCGATTCATACTAGTGGCTATCGATTACTTCACAAAATGGGTTGAAGCCATCACTCTCAAATCAGTCACTAAGAAAGCTGTGGTGGATTTTGTACACTCAAATCTTATCTGTCGTTTTGGTATACCTGCAACTATCATCACGGACAATGCTGCGAACCTGAATAGTCATTTGATGGAAGAAATATGCGAGCAATTCAAAATAACGCATAGGAACTCCACCCCTTATCGGCCCAAAGCCAACGGTGCCGTGGAAGCGGCGAACAAAAACATTAAGAAGATTTTGAGAAAAACAATCCAAAGTTCTAGACAATGGCATGAACAATTACCGTTCGCTTTACTGGGATACCGTACTACAGTACGCACATCGGTGGGAGCAACTCCATACCTGCTAGTCTATGGAACTGAGGCTGTGATACCGGCGGAGGTAGAAATTCCTTCGCTTCGTACAATTGTTGAAGCAGAGATTGAAGATAGCGAGTGGGTTAAGACTCGTTTGGAACAATTAACTTTGATCGATGAAAAGCGAATGGTTGCGGTCTGTCATGGACAACTGTACCAACAAAGAATGGCTCGTGCTTACAACAAGAAAGTACGACCGAGAAATTTCGAAGTAGGTCAGTTGGTCTTAAGACGCATTCTTCCACATCATGAGGAAGCGAAAGGAAAATTCGCTCCTAATTGGAAAGGACCATACATCATCAGGAAGATACTGCCAAGAGGAGCATTATACTTGGGAGACATGGAAGGAAAAGATCCTGAAACGGTTGTGAATGCAGATGCTGTGAAAAGGTATTATGTCTGAACTTGCTTCAATGAGGTCCTCGCAAGTCGAAATGATTGAAGGCTTTTATTCCCGCTACCCAAACACTACCAACCCTTTTTGTAAACCCTTTGAGCCGGTTACCTTTCTTTGGCTACCCTCTTTGGAATCCAAACAAAAAAAAAAAAAAAAAACAAAACAAAACAAAAACAAAGATCCTGAACTACGTTCTGACTTGATTCCGAAAGGATACGTAGGCAACCTCTCCCTGAGGTTCAGTCACAACAAAACAAAAATCCCGGTTTCCCCAAAAATGAAACTGGGGCAGATGATATTTTTGATTCGGTTTAAGATCCTTCAAGATGGTTCCGAAGTTGTAATTTTGTTTACAATTTTTGTTACCCGAACCGAGTACAAGTCCTTCAAGATCGATTGGAAATTGTGAAAACATTCATTGTTGCGATTCGAGATTTCCTGGAATGAAAAGAAATAAAATGAGAGAGTCTTATTGGTGAAAACCTTCGGGCACCATAAGACGATGGGAGTAAAGAATACAAAATGAGAGAGCCTGTTGGTAAAAACTCGCAAAGAGTGCTATCTGGCGATGGTAAGAAGAGAAATGAGAGAGGTCGATTGGCGAAAACCCGCAAAAGGGCGCTATCAACCGAAAAGTTTGTTTCACCACGAGAGGTCCTGGCACTGCTCCTTAGCTCGGAAATATAGGCCCGTTTTGGTTCATAAGAAAATGGGGGTTTTTGTGACGATCAAGTATTTGGTCCGAAGAGCATGTCATGTGGGTTAAAGTCAGCATATACCTCAGATAAGTCCTGCTTTTCTTCCCCGAAAGGGACTCCTCTATCTTTGATACGTTTTTCCATTCTTTGATTCATTCTTTTCTTTGAATCCCTTTCGGTTTGATTTTAATTCTGAAACTATTACAAAGGAAGATGACAGGACCGGGTTTACAGGACTCCGCCTGGTAAAGAAGAAAAGAAAAACAGCCTCAGTGGTGTATTGTTACAATCCACGATTGGATCGTAATGATCGATTGTTTCCAAAGGAAAAGAGTTTTAGAAAGGAAACGGAAATCAAAGGCTAAGGTCTTAGAAGAGACAGAATAAGGCAGAAGGATGGAACCTACACGGAAAATCCCCATGGAATTCCGGGAATGAACCCGGTCGGTTCGAAAGGAAGTCACCCCAAAGACAATTGGTAGCAAACTTCTCAATGGAAATGGGGAAACGATCAAGCAATGAAGATAACCAAGGCCGCAAAGCCAACCACTTTTTCAACTGATAAAATGTTCTTTGTTGAAAGCAGGTCTATTTAATTGTGCAAGAAGAAGGTACCACTCAAATAAGTGAAATACGCAAGCTTTGAAATGGCTTTGGAACAAGGAAAACACATAAAAAGGTAAGTTTCTTTTTAGAGATTTATCCTATGCATTTGTTGATGTTTAAAAAGAACGCCTAAAAAAAAGGCCAAAAAAAAAGAAAAAAGAATGAAAGAAAAGAAAATGAAAACTCCGAAAAAGAGAATCAAATCATATCAGTCCAATATCTGTTTGGACCCCGGTCAGAAAAATCGAGGGTCTTTCCGGCCAGAAAGCCGTGAAACTTTTCTTCCCGGTCAGAAAACCGAGGATCTCCCAGTCAGAAAACTGCGAGCCATTTATTTTTACCCCGGCCAAAAACCGAGGCTCGACGGCCAAAAACCGTTAGATATTGTTTGAATTCCGGCTGAAAGCCGTGAAACTTTTCTTCCCGGTCGAAACCGAGGATCTCCCAGTCAGAAAACTGCCGAGCCATTTATTTTTACCCCGGCCAAAAAACCGAGGATCCGACGGCCAAAAACCGTTAGATATTGTTTGAATTCCGGCTAGAAAGCCGTGAAACTTTTCTTCCGGTCAGAAAACCGAGGATCTCCCAGTCAAAAAACTGCGGAGCCATTTACTTTTACCCCGGCCAAAAAACCGAGGATCTGCGAGAAGAAAGTACAACTCGAACAAGTGAAATACGCAAGCTTTGAAATGGCTTTGGAACAAGGAAAACACATAAAAAGGTAAGTTTCTTTTTAGAGGTTTATCCTATGCATTTGTTGATGGTTAAAAAGAACGCCTAAAAGAAGGCCAAAAAAAATGAAAGAAAAGAAAATGAAAACTCCGAAAAAGAGAATCAAATCATATCAGTCCAATATCTGTTTGGACCCCGGTCAGAAAAACCGAGGGTCTTTCCGGCCAGAAAGCCGTGAAACTTTTCTTCCCGGTCAGAAAACCGAGGATCTCCCAGTCAGAAAACTGCGGAGCCATTTACTTTAACCCCGACCAAAAAACCGAGGATCTGACGACCAAAAAACCGTTAGATATTGTTTGAATTCCGGCCAGAAAGCCGTGAAACTTTTATCCCGGTCAGAAAACCGAGGATCTCCCAGTCAGAAAACTGCGGAGCCATTTACTTTTACCCCGGCCAAAAAACCGAGGATCTGACGGCCAAAAAACCGTTAGATATTGTTTGAATTCCGGCCGGAAAGCCGCGAAACTTTTCTTCCCGGTCAGAAAACCGAGGATCTCCCAGTCAGAAAACTGCGGAGCCATTTATTTTTACCTCGGCCAAAAAAACCGAGGATCTGACGGCCAAAATCGTTAGATATTGTTTGAATTCCGGCCAGAAAGCCGTGAAACCTTTCTACAAAATCCCGGCTAGAAAGCCGTTGAACGTTTGTGAAACCATGATTTCTTACCCGATACCAAAGAGTCTTTTAATCACTTTCTGTGTCACAACTAACTCACGAAATTTTCCTAGCAAAACTGGGGCAGAAAAATTTCGTTCGTTTGTTTGTTTTGTTGTCTAAATAGGTTTGACCTCGGGATGCGAGGATCGAGATAACCTACAAATGGAACATCAATCCAGAGTGAAGAAAAGAAGAAAAGAACCAAAAGAAAAGAGTTTCAAACGTTGAAGTAAACAAAGGCGCGGATTGCTCAGAAGATGATTGAAGTAACAAGCTCCGCCGACTCCGTTTCACTCAATGTTACGGAAATAAACAAGCACGTACAACTTGTGGAGCATCAAGATTCAGATCGAGGTCTACAGCAAATCAGCTAAGATTTAAGATCAAGTTTTCAAGAGAATCATAGATAGGAATCTTGTAACTCATAGTTTGATAGCATAGCTAGTTCACCTTTAATTTCTCTTTTGGTGTAATAAGGAGGTCAGTAAGCAGTAAGCAGCAACAGCAGCAACGATAGCAACAGTAACAGCAAAGTGTCAATCCACGGTAGTCCCAGCTACCAAAACTTCTTGAACTACATTTACCTGATTCCTGTTTAGCCCAGGATATGTAGGAGGCCTCCGAAGCAAAGGCTCGGTCAAACTTTTTCAAAATGCTTCCCACGGAGTATTCAAACGGGCAAAAAAAATCGCTCGTATTTGCTCATTTATCTTTGCACGAAAAACTCTTCGTGGTTTTCGCGCAAAGAGTTGCAATTGTGAGCACGTGATTTTTGCCTAACATGAATTACTCCCACAAAATCAAAACAAAAATTGTCTATTTTTTACGATGTGTGTTTTAGTGAACTTTCGTGTTATTTTTGGTAATTGTTTGCATTTGTATATACGTGATTATATGTGTTTAAATTAATAAAAATTTTTTTTTTAAAAAAATATACAAAATATGTCGTGTTTTACATTTTTATCTAACTTTGAAATTAGGAGTAATTAATTTTATCTTACAAAATGAAAATCACAAAAAAATAATTCATCTTTTTACATTTTTAGCATTTAAATGCTTAATTATGTGATTTATGTTTAATTGATATTTAATTGTATGTAACGATTGTTAGTATAATTAGTATTAGTTAATTTGATTTGATTTTTTTTAGTGTAGTTAGAATTTTTTTTTTTTTTATTTTTTATAAATTAGGAGTTTAAATTAATTGAGAGGGAGGAAATAATTAAAGCTTTGTTTGAAATTCGATTTGGGGCCAAATTCAATTAAATCAAGAAAGGCCCAAAACACTACCCAGTCCAAACCGCCAGATCCGTCTCCCTGACCCGGCCAATACAACCCGACCCATTCCCGTTTTAATCTGGACCGTTGGTTTTCATCCATCCAACGGTCCTAATTAAATCCCTAATTTAATTATACTAAACCCCCCAAATCCTAATATTCCTCTTCATTTCTCCTTCTCTCTTCTCTCACTCTCCAGCCGCCACAGTCACGACAGCCACACGGCCGTCTCCTCCGCTCTCAAACTCGCCGGCAAATCCCTCCCAACGACCAGCGACCAAACGGCCATCACCCAGCCTCCCTTCGCAATCAAAGCCCCAGCCTTCGAGACCCAATCCGAGCCCCCCCACGAACCCTAGAAGATTGTTCAAGACGGTTTTGAAGATTTTGGAGGTTTAAACAGATTTTAATCGAGTTGCTCTCACTTGAGAACACCCGATTAAATCCGTTTAGCCTCAAAAAATTCCAAAACCCGAGTTTGAATCCAAGGCTGCCGATTTCCTATTTCTCTGTTTCAAGGTATTTCTTTTCCATTATTATTTACTTACATTCGTCAATTTGGTGTAATTACTTTTCGTTAGTTTCGTTTATTTGATTGATGTTCTTCGGACATCTTCAAATTCTTCTTCTTTTGGGACCTTTTATTTGGTCGACTTGTTGTTTCTCTGATTTGTTTGTTATTCTTCGTTGTTAACATGTAATTGTGAATCGAATTCACTTCGTTGTTAATATCGTCGATTTGTTTGATGTTGAAATCCAACATGCTGCTCGAGAATGTGTATTATCACTGTTTGTCGATTATCGGTTATCGATTGCACATATCGTAATTGTGTAATCGAATGTTGTCAAATACGTGTTCGCGTCGATTAGCGTCGTCGATTAGTTAGCTTCATTTTTTTTTTCTTTTCTTTTCTCTTCTTTGGCCGAGAACACTGTTTTAGTGAATTGTCAATTCTAAAGTTCTGTTTTGTCTATTTGATTACCAATGTTGTTGAATACAGGTTCGCGTCGATTAGCGTCGTCGAACATTTAGTTTCGTATTTGTTTCATTTTTTCTTCTTTTCTCTCGGCTTTGAGTGTTATAAATTGTGAATTTGTTTGTCGGCTTTATGTTATCGATTATACAAGTTGTAATCGACTGTTTGAATGTCGTCGATTAGATTCGTAGGTTCGTTTGTTAGAACATTAGAGCACAAGTCCGGCATTGGCCGAGATTTCCCGATTCACTGTTCCTATGTTTGTTTGAATGTCAATCGCACATATTGTGATTCGACTCAATGAATGTTGTTGTTTAAATTCACGGAATTATTGTTTGAGAATCCCGGGCAGATTGATTCATGTTGGTTTGAATTGAACTATTCTTTTGTTTGCTTGATTCTGTTGATTGATTCTGTTAGTTCATTGAATTGGATATAGCTGTGTTGGATTTTTAACTTAAAATCTGAAAGCCAACAGATAATTTGTCTAAGAGGTGTAGTGCACATGGGAACTATGTCACATGTTTTGAACAAAAGAACAGGCTTGCCAATACACCTTTTCATTTTAAAAATAGGGCTGGACAGAGAGTTGTCATGATAGTTCTTAGTGTATTAAACCCTTGTGAATGCTCTTTAGAGCTGGAAAATCAAAGGCACATGGGAGGATGATTTAGAGGTTCAAAGAGAGGCATGTGCAAGGAATATTGGACAGGTTTTGAGGATTGTTTTCTTTGCCTATAAAAGAAAGAGGCACTGGAAATTCAGATACAGAGAGCACACGTTTGAGAGCAGAAAAACAGACACACAAACACAGTAATATACTCTTCTGATACACACACTGTTTTTACACACCCACTGTCTTCACACACACTGTTTTCACACACAAAGAGACAGTGATATACTCTATATACTCTTTGATAATACTCTCTGATTGTCTCTCTGATTGTAAACAACAGAACATAAACTCTCTGTTTTGGCTTTAAACCATTCCTGGAACTTCCCGTATCTTTGGTTATTTGTTTCTTCAAAGTTGTTGTTGGAATTTGGGTGTCACATGTTCGGTTTGCTGCTGTTTATCGTATTGACTTTACTTGGTCGTCACTGGTACTGCTTACTGCTGTCACTGCTGCCAAATTTGTTGCTGACCTTCTCCTTCATTTGTAAAACATTTCCAGGTATACATTTTTACGATCCCGGTGTTGTGAAATGAAATGAAGTATCAAACGAAGTTCTGTTGCTGCATTTTTTATCTAATAGCCTCTTTGTTTGTTAATTCCAGTTAATCAATTGTTGTTTTAATTTTAGTTTTGATTTGGTTTGAGTTATAGTAACAGGGATTTGCTTTAGTTAGGATTATCTCCATTTAGTATAAGTTTGTGAACACTAGACTGAAAATTGGATTGTATAATGGGTATTAGTTATAATTTATGTACAAAATTTGGATTTCTATAATGGTAAAAGGCAGATTAATGGTGAGAGGCAGATTAAATCCGGATTTAAGATTGTTCATTCCATGATAGTGATTTAAGTCCCGCGCAATTCAAAATCACATGATGATCACATTTGAAAGTAAAAATCAGATTTGTTTGTAGTGTCTATTCGAGCTCGTTTTGAATCAATTAGTTGTTTGTGCTATTATGTTTCCGTTACTCTAATAACATCCGTGAATCCATCAGTGAACGTTAACCTCCTTGAACAACAATTGTTGAACATTTTTTTTGATTTTGTAACTAAAAATAGTTAGGTTGATATAATTATAAATAAACTCATTTTTTTTATTCAAGAAATGATAGGTCTTCACTTTAAAATATTTTGGATAGTATAGTTGAATATTTGAATTGATTCATTTTTAAAAGTTTGAACCCACCTTTTTTTTTGTGATGAAAACCTTGCATTATCATTAGTATTTGTAGTTTAATTTAATTATTAAGAGATATATGCCGGAATCGGGTTAATAAAAAGTGAAAATTAGAGATTAAAATGTTCATTTTATATAAGGGTACCAAATGGAATAAAAAGGGACGAAATTTTAATTTTACTTGGAGCAAATAATTTTTATTTATTTATTTATTATTCATTTATTGATAGTTTAAATATGTTTAAATCAAGATACTTTTTTCTTCGAAATTAATAGAGCGATATAAAATTTAACTAAAGCATATTAATTTATAAACATTTTTTAAAATCAGATAATTTTAGCCATTTATAATAATTGAAGCGACCGTGCTAGAACCACGGGATCCGGGGGTGCCTAACACCTTCCCTCGGGTCAACAGAGAATTCCTTACTTAGAATTTCTGGTTCGCGGACTTCATTTGGAAAGTCGAAATTTCCTCGATTCGGGATTTAAATAAATTGGTGACTTGGGACACCTTAATTTATTCCAAGTGGCGACTCTGAAATAAATAAAATAATCCCGTTTCGAATATTGTCACTTAAATTGAAAAAACTCCCTTGCGCTCCTACCCCCCGGGTAGCGGGCGCGCCAAAAGGAGGTGTGACAATGAGATTCTCCAGACTATGGGTATAGTGGAGACCAACGAGGTCGATTTTTACACCTTCAGGCTTGCAGGATCCTCCAAGACTTGGTGGAGAGATTTCTGCCTATCTAGACCAGTAGGGTCCCCATCTTTGACATAGGATCCGTTTGCAGAGTTATTCTTGGAGAAGTTTCTCCCCGTCACTCAGCAGGAAGCACTTCGTAGGCAATTTGAGTGCCTCAAGCAGGGCTCCATGACCGTTACGTAGTACGAGACTAGATTTGTGGATTTGGCACGCCATGCAGTTGTGATATTCCCTTCAGAGCGGGAGAGGGTCCGGAGGTTCATTGATGGATTGATTCAGCCGATCCATATTCAAATGGCCATGGGAGTTGGTAGTGACATTTTCTTTCAAGAGGTGGCCAACGCAGCCCGCATCGTTGAGATGACCCTCACTCGGGGAGGTGGTCAGATGTCGGACAATAGGCTTCGTCATTCTGGCAGATTCAGTGGTACCTCATCTTGAGGTAGGGAGTCCTATGGAAGGGATTAGGCACCGAGGCCCTTTCAGTCTGTGTTTCAGGTTTCTCATGGTACTTTAGGCAGCAGTGGTTCTCAGCAGCATTACTCATATCAACAGCCTATTAGTGCACCCCCACTTTAGAGCTTCAGGGGAGGACATTTTGGTCGACAGGGCCAGCAGTTGCAACAACCGATATCTTGTTAGGGTTGTGGTGACCCCGGTCACATTGTCAGGTTTTGCCCTCGAGCATCAGGAAGCTCTCAGTAGTAGGGTTCTCACCCTATGATACAGGTATCAGGTGATCCACAGCCCGCCCAACCAGTTAGAGGTGGAGGTAGGGATCATAGAGGTGGAGGTAGGGATCATAAAGGTGGAGCTCGGACTGGCAGAGACAGAGGACAACCAGTGGTTGATCGTCCTAGAGATGCAGTTCAAGGAGGTGGGCCTAACCCCAGTTTTATGCTTTGCCAGCCAGGCTAAAGGTTGAGTCTTCCCATGCTGTTATTATAGGTACTATTCTGGTCTGTGACAGAGATGCTTTAGTGCTATTTAACCCTAGGTCCACGTATTCATATGTGTCGTCTTATTTTGCTCCCCACTTGGCTATGCCTAATGATGCCTTGGGTGTTCCTGTATACGTATCCATGCCAGTGGATGGTTCTATTGTGGTCGACAGAGTTCATTGTTCTTGTGTAGTAGTGTTCTAGGGTCTTGAGACCCGTATAAATCTATTACTTCTAAACATGGTCGATTTTGATATCATATTGGGGATGGACTGGTTTTCCCCGTATCATGCGATCTTGGATTGTCTCGCCAAGAGAGTGACCTTGGATTTACCGGACTTAACCTGATTGGAGTGGAGAGGGACCCCAGGACATGCCACCCACAGTGCTATTTCTTATGTTAAGGCTCGACACATGGTCGAGAAGGGGTGATTGCATTACTTGGCATATGTTCGTGATTCTAGCACGGAGGTCCCATCTATCGACTCAGTTCCTATCGCTCGGAAGTTTCCAAAGGTTTTTCCTTCAGACCTGCCGGGTATGCCGCCCGACAAGGATATTGATTTTTGTATTGATCAGGTCCCAGGCACGCATCCCATCTCTATTTCGCCATACGTATGGCTCTGACCGAATTGAAAGAGCTAAAGGATCAGTTGCAAGATTTGCTCGAGAAAGTATTCATCAGGCCTAGTATTTCTCCTTGGGGTGCGCCAGTTCTATTTGTGAAGTAAAATGATGGATCAATGAGGATGTGTATTGATTACCGGTAGCTGAACAAGGTAACAATAAAGAACAAGTACCCACTGCTGAGGATTGATGATTTGTTCGACCAGTTGCAGCGTGCGAAGGTATTTTCAAAGATAGATTTGAGATCAGGTTATCACCAGCTCAGGATTAGGGCGTCTGATGTCCCTAAGATAGCGTTTCACACTCGGTGTAGGCATTATGATTTTTTGGTCATGTCGTTTGGGCTAACCACTACCCCAGCAGCATTTATGGAGTTGATGAACCGAGTGTTCAGGCCTTAATTTGGACTTGTTCGTAATAATTTTCAATGATGATATTCTTGTGTACTCCCGCAGTTAGGAGGTGCACGAGCAACACCTCAGAGTGGTTCTTCACACTCTGAAAGATAACCAGTTGTATGCCAAATTCTCAAAGTGCAAGTTCTGGTTGAGTTCAGTTGCATTTCTGGGTCATATTGTTCCGTAGAGGGTATTCAGGTGGACCCAAAGAAGATTAAGGTAGTCAAGAATTGGCGTCAACCGCTTCCGTGACCAAGATACGAAGTTTCTTGGGGTTAGCAGGTTACTACCGTCAGTTCGTAGAGGGGTTTTCTTCTATTGCAGCCCCCGATGACTTGGTTAACCCAGAAGGGTGCCCAGTTCAGGTGGTCAAATGAGTGTGAGACGAGCTTTCAGAAGCTCAAGACAGCTCTGACTACGGCACCGATGTTGGTTTTTCCCACAGGTTCATGGCTTTACATAGTCTATTGTGATGCTTCCCGTACTGGGATTGGAGCAGTATTGATGCAGGATGACAAAGTTATTACTTATGCCTCGAGACAGTTGAAAATCCAAGAGAAAAATTATCCGATTCATGACCTAGAGCTGGCAGCGATTGTTCATGCTTTAAACATTTGGAGGCATTACCTATACGGTGTGGCGTGTGAGGTATACACAGATCACAAGAGTCTTCAGTAATTTTTCAAGCAGAAGGAGTTGAATGTGCGACAGAGGAGATGGCTTGTTTAAAGACTATGATGTTACTATCTTATATCACTCAAGTAAGGCCAACGTGGTGTCCGATGCATTGAGTAGAAAGTCTGCCATCATGGGTAGTCTCGCTTATATCTCGGTTAGTTAGAGACCGCCTGCTTTAGATGTTCAGGCTTTGGCCAACCGATTTGTGAGATTAGACATTTCTAAGCCTATCCGAGTTTTAGCTTGCAAGGTCACTCTTTTTTATTGGAGCGTATCCGTGACCAACAGTTTGATGATCCCAATTTGTGTGTCCCGGGAGACACTGTGCAGCGGGGCGATGCCACAAAGGTAACTTTAGACGTGGATGGAGTTCTGAGGTTGCAGGGGAGTGTATGTGTGCCCAATGTTGATGGTATTCGAGAGTTGATCTTAGTGGAGGCCCATAGTTCTCGGTATTCTATTCACCCGGGCGCCGTGAAGATGTATCAGGACTTGCGATAGCATTTCTGGTGGCGTAGAATGAATAAGGACATTGTTGCATATGTGGCTATGTGTTTGAATTGTCAGCATGTCAAATATGAGCATCAGAGGCTTGGTTGTGTGTTTTAGAAGATTGAGCTTCCCGAGTGGAAGTGGGTGCAAATTACCATGGACTTCGTTACCAGACTTTTGGTGACCCGGAGTAAGTTTGATGCTATCTGGGTTATGGTTGATAGGTTGACCAAGTCAGCACATTTCATTCCTATTGCCACCACCTATTCATTGAGAGATTAGTTGAGATATACATCCGAAAGATTTTTTTGCCTTCATGGTGTGCGACGTCTATCATTTTGGATTGGGGTACGCAATTTACCTTGCACTTTTGGAGAGCAATAAAACAGGAGTTAGGCACCCAGTTTCAGTTGAGTACAACATTCCATCCTCAGACATATGGTCAATCCAAGAGGACTATTCAGATATTGGAGGATATGCTCCGAGCCTGCGTTATTGATTTTGGAGGTACTTGGCACCAGTTTCTACCATTAGTAGAGTTCGCCTATAACAACAACTGCCAATCCAGCATTTAGATGGCTCCTGATGAGGCATTGTATGGTAGGTGATGTCGGTCCCTAGTCGTATGGTTTAAGCCAGGAGAGGCTCGGTTGTTGGGTACAGATTTAGTCTAGGAGGCCTTGGATAAGGTCAAGATCATTCAGGACAGACATCGTTCAGCTCAGTCGTGGCTAAAGAGTTATGCGGATCGCAAGGTTAAACACGTGGTTTCATGGTTGGAGAGCGAGTGTTGCTCCGTGTATCGCCTATGAAGGGTGTGATGAGATTTAGGAAGAAAGGCATGCTCAGCCCTAGGTACATTGGTCCATTTGAGATACTTGATCGAGTGGGAGAGGTGGCTTATAGACTTGCCTTGCCACCTAGCTTGTCAGCCGTGCATCTAGTATTTCACATGCCTATGCTTCAGAGGTATCACGGCGATACTACCCACATGTTAGATTTCAGCACTGTCCAGTTGGGCAAGGATCTGTCGTACGAGGAGGAGCCAGTGGCTATTCTGGACCGGCAGGTTCGACAGTTGAGGTCGAATAGCTTTCCTTCAGTACGTGTTCAGTACAGAGGTCAGCCTCCTGAGGCATCGACATGGGAGTCTTAGTCTGATATACGGACCCATTACTCTCACCTATTTCCTAACTCAGGTACTTCTTTCTTTTGTCCGTTCAAGGACGAACGATTATTTTAGAGGTGGAGGATGTGACGACCCAAAGGGTCATCACCATATTTCTCCCCTTCTCCATGCTTCCGAGGCCTTGGAAACCTTAATTTATTTGCCTCGATATACGTGCATAGTCCAGGTGCGAAGCCAGAAAATTTTTATATTTAAAATATATGAATTCTGTGAAAAATTTGAAGAATTATGATATTTATGTTGATATAGTTGACTTTGGTCAATATTTTGAGTAAACGGATCCGGACCTGTGATGTGATGGTCATAGGAGTTCCGTAGAAAAATATGGGACTCGGGCATGTGCCTGGAGTCGAAATCTGAGATCCAGAAACCCGGTAAAAGAATTTTTCTATTAAATTATTTTATGAAATTATTAAGGAAAAATGAAAATGATAATGAGTTAGAAAATATAGGTATCGGGCTCGTATTTTGGATCAGATGTCCGTATAGGTCATAAATATTGGTTAAGTACTTCTTGTAAAGTCTGGTTGAAAATGGACATCGTTTGACGTGTGTCGGACTAAAAATGAGAAATTTGGAAGTTATGAACTTTGAAATGAAATTTAGGAGTTTTGGGGTTTGATTCGTTGAATTTGATGTTATTTTAGCGATTTTGATCGCTCGAGCAAGTTCGTAGGATATTATTGAGTTAGTGTGTGTGTTTGGTTGGGATCCCCGAGGGCTCGGGTGTGATTCGAAGGTGGTTTGAGGTGGTTTTAGGCTTGAAAAACATATCAGAAATTTTCAGTTGTTGTAGACCAGCTTTTTCTCTATGCGAATGCAATCCTCCTTCGCGTTCACGTAGGCCTGGCCCATTTCTTCATCGCGATCGCACAGCTCCAATGCGTTCGCATAACACAGAGTAGGCTACCCCAAAATTTCTTCTATGTGTTCGCACAATCCCTTCGCTAACGCGTACAACAAACCTGGGCCCCCCAGCCTTCCACTATGCGTTCGCATAGGCTTATTGCGTTCGCATAGTACATTTGATCAACCTTCTTCGCGAACGCAATATGGTTCCGCGTTCGCATAGAGTCTTTTTCCTCCAGTGATTTTAAGTCATAAAAACAGATCCACTTCGGGATTTTACACTTTTCTCACATGAACATCTCTTTCTCAAACCCTCCATTAATGAGTTCCAAGCTTCCCTTCCATAACATTTTGGATAAGTTTTCTTAACATCATTTCCTCGTTATTTCATCAACATAAATCAAATTCTTAGGCCTAAACATGAGAAAATAGGCAGAGTTAGTGTTTTCAAAGAAATAGTGATTTGGACCTCATTTTGGGGTCAGATTTAAGAACAAATTATATATTTGCACCCATGGGAGTATGGATGAATTTATTTTGGTTCGAACCCCGGGTTTTGACCAGGCGGGCCCGGGGCCAGTTTTGCAAATTTTGGGTAGAATGTTAGAAATATTATATTTAGGCATTTGGGTTGGATTGTTAAGTATTATTGATGATATTAAATCAATTGTATATAGATACGATTGAATTGGAGCCAAATTCGAAAGGGAAGGCATTGCTTAAGGATTGAGTTGGCCGTAAACCTTCGAAGTAAGAGGTTGATCTAACTTTGGCTTGAGGGAATATGATTAGAGTATCATAAATGCTAATTCCTAAATGATCGAGTGCGGTGTATAGGCGTGGTGACGAGTGTCTATACACCGGAGTCTAGGATGATCATGGGTCTTTATTTGTACATGTTTTGAGATAATTTGGAACTCTCTTAAGCTAAAATTATAATTTGCTACAAATGTGAAGAGTTTGGGAATAAATTGTGAAATATTAATATTTTGGAGCGTTGGCTCGAATGATAAATACTATTGAGTTAAAGTTGAAAGTATTGAAAGGAATTGTGATTAATCCCTTGCCGGGATGGTTAAATATACTGAGTAATTACCCTTGCCGGATTGTGAAGGTTATTATTATTGTTCCCTTTCCGGGACTCAATTGTTATTGTTGTTACTTCCTTACCGGGATAGTACTTGTTATTCATTATTCTTCTTGCCCGTTTGGTTGTGACTGCTGTTCTGGTGAGGAAGAGCGATATTGCATGAAGGGTCATTCTGTGCTATTTTTGATTATAATTGCACGAAGGGTCATTCTGTGCTATGTTTGACTACTTACGCACGAAGTACATTCCGTGCTCTGATTTGATTATATTTGCACGAAAGGGTCATTCCGTGCCATGAAATGAGAGTTATGTGAGAGAAAGCACGAAGGGTGATGCCGTACATTTTATTTGATTATTTTGGGTGAGAATGAGAGTAAAAGCACGAAGGTTGATGCCGTGCAACTATTAAATTTCTTATTCTGTGATAATTATTGTTGTGCCCTGCTTCTAATCACGCTGATGAACTATATATATTCAATTGTACTCCCCACAGAATGTTCCCTCCCTTTTTATTGTTTAATTTGAGTATTTCTGTTGTTTTTAGTGTATATATGTATATAGAATTGTACAGGTTGATTTGGTAGTCATGTCTAGCCTCGTCACTACTTCGCCGGGGTTAGGCCAGGCACTTACCAACACATGAGGACGGTTGTGCTGATGCTACACTCTGTGCATTTTTTGTGCACAGATCCAGGAGCAGCTTTTGATCAGCAACAGTAAGATATTTATTCCAGGAGCTATCATCAGCCCGGGGACTTTTCGAGGTAGTCTAGTTGGTGTTCGCAGGCCGAAGTCCCTTTCCTTTACTTCAGTTTGTTTTCATTGTTCCGAAATAGACTTATGTATTTTTATTCATTCAGACTTGGTTGTAGTATTCTATAGTAGGCCGTGAGCTAGTGACACTAGATTCGGGGGTAGTGATGTGTTTCAAACTTTCGCATTTTTATATTATTTTGTTAAACTTAAAAGTCTTCCGCACTTATTAAATTGTTGATAGTACATTTTATTAGTGATGTTGATAGAGAATGTGTAATGTTTGGCTGGCCTACCTTCGTTAGTAGGCACCATCACGATGGCCGATGGTGGGATAAATCCGGCTCGTGACAAGATAGCAACCCACAAGTTGAACGTCGACCCATTTTATCCTCCAGTAAGGCAAATAAGGCAAAAATTCAACTCCGCAATAAATGATGCAGTCCGCGAAGAGATTAAAAAATTACTAGAGAATGGTTCTATCAGAGAGTCAAAGTATTCTCAATGGGTCGCCAACATGGTCACAATAATAGAGAAAAATGGAAAATAACAAATATGGGTAGATTTCACGGATTTGAACAAAGCTTGCCCAAAGGACTCATTTCCGCTACCCCATTTTGATCAACTTATCGACGCAACTGTCGGGCACAAGCTATTAAGCTTCTTAGATGCCTAGTCAGGCTACAACCAAATCCTCATCGAGGAGGAAGACCAAGAAAAGACCACCTTCATTACTTACCAGGGGATGTACTGTTATGGGGTCATGCCGTACAGATTGAAAAATGCAGGGGGAAATATATTAGAGATTGGTGACGAGAATGTTCAAAGACCAACTTGATAAAACAATGGAAGTCTACATTGAAGATATGTTATTCAGGTCAAAGAGGAAGGATAATCATATCGACCACCTAAAAGAAGCCTTCGACATACTGAGACGATATGTCATGAAGTTAAGCCATGAGAAGTGTGCCTTCAGGAAAATTCCTCAGTTTATTGGTATCACAACGAGGTATAGAAGTCAAACCCAGCCAAATCAAATTTATTGAAAGGATTCCAGAAAGGAAACAGGTACAAGTCGTCAATCAAGTCACATGGACTTTCTAAATAAAAAAAACAAAGGTTGAATAAATTTCATGTTGAGATCTGCAAGCTATTAACTTAGTTCAATGAATGTCAGCTCGACCAGATCCCCCAAACACAAAATGTTGAAGTAGATGATTTTACCAAGCTGGCCACAACCACTAAAAATATTCTCGTGGAAGAAATATGGTAAATCTTCTTCACTCATCGATCGACCAAATCGAGGTACGAACTCTAAACTTAACTTGGTAATGGCAAAATCATATTATCTCATATTTATAGTATGGGGTGTTCCCACATAATAAAATACAAGCCAGGAAGCGGTGAATGTAGGCGGCCAGGTACCACGTCATCAACAAAGAATTGTAACATAACATTTGGCATCCCTTTAGTGAAGTGCTTAGGACCAAATCGAACATGGCACATCCTCGAAGAAGTGCATGAAGGTCACTACGGGGATCATACCGGTAATCAAGCTCTCACCATATGCGTCATACGAGTAGGATACTATTGGCCCGTGATGAAAAATAAGGCCACCAACTTCATCAAAAGTGCGAGCAATGCCAAAAATATGCCCCCACGATTCACCAAGCTGGAGAGCACCTTCACTTAGTTACCTCACCCTGGCCTTTCACCAAATGGGGAATGGATATCGATATACCCCTCCCAGTGGGACAAAGCAATATACAATTCCTTTTACTTTTAACTGACTATTTTTCCAAGTGGGTGGACGCAGGTGCATTCGCCCAAATATGCGAGCAAGAAATGATCACATTCATATGGAGAAACATCATATGCCACTTTGGAATCCCCAAAGAAATCAGCTGCGACAACGGTCACCAGTTCATAGGAAAAAAGGCCGTCGAGTTCTTTGAAAAATGGCACATTGAAAGAATACCATCCACTCCATATCATCTAGCAGACAACGATCAGGCAGAGTCATCCAACAAGTCAATATTAAACATCATGAAAAAGAAGCTCAAGAATGCCAAGGGCCTGCAACTAGAATTGCTGCCAGAAGTGTTATGGGCATACTACACAACGCCAAAAACAAGCACAGGAGAAACGACATACTAACTAGTCTTTGGATTTAACACAGTGATACCAATCAAGATAAGTGAACTAAGTCTAAGATATTCAATGAGAGCGGGCTATAAAACAGCAAAAGTAGAGGGCAAGACACCGATGAGGTCGAAGATCAAAGAGACATGGCCTACCTAAGAATGGTAGCCGAAAATCAACAAGCTGAGCGATATTACAAAAAACAAAAAGCCAAGTCCAGGCCACTCAAAGTCGGGGACTATGTACTCAAATCCAAAACACAAGCAGGCAAGGACCCGCGGGAAAGCAAATTGTGAACCAATTAGGACGGTCCATACAAAATCACAGCAACAGTAAGTAAAAGGTCGTGTCACCTAGAAACAATGAAGGAAAAACTACTACCCAACAACTGGAATGTCACCCACCTTAAATATTTCAACTTCTAAGGATAGGCGTCCCCCGCATCGCACTCTTTTTCCCTCACCCGGGTTTTGTCCCAATTGGATCTTTTCGAGGAGGTTTTTAATGAGGCAACGAAGAGGTCATCCCAACGTTATTGTAAGTTCATTGCTCTATCTTTAAAATACTTCTCGAGGTCGACCAATAAAGGGACTAGGCAGACTGGGACTCCTCCAGGGTATGCAATAACGGAATGAAAACATATAAATTTCTCCAATTAGTGTATAAACAAAGCGAAATGAAAATACATTAGTCCTCATTTCTCTACCAAGTTCATACATTACGCCAATCTCTAAGAGTTAACATTCAACCTCGATCGAATTGACTCACATTCAACCTCATTCGAATTGACTCACATTTGACCTTGTTCGAATCAACTGAGTCAATATCTGACCTCGTTCGAATTGAATCACATTCGGCCTTGTTTGAATCAACTGAGTCAACATTCGACCTCATTCCAATCGACTCACATTGAACCTTATTCGAATCAGCTGAGTCAATATTCAACCTTGTTCGAACTAGCTCTCATTTGACCTCATTTAGTCAATTAAACATTTGACTTTGTTAGAACTAATTAAACATTCGACCTCATTCAAATTAATTAAAAATTCAGCCGCATTCGTACTCACATTCGATCACACCTGAATTCAACTCATACTAACTTAAGTTTGATTCATAAGTTCATTCGAATTAAGTATGACATGAGACTTCATCCAAGAACAAACAGCAAAAAGTCATGATAATTCCATTCCAAAAGTAAATCATCTTACAAAGGGCTAGAAATACACTCCCACAAAAATGAAGAAGAAAAGAAAGAACAAAAACTATATACAAAAGTAACATACTATATCATCTCCGCCTTTGCCATCTCTATCATTACCGCCCGTTCCAGTAGCACCATCTCCATCATCAGCTCCCGGTCCAAGACCATCCCCATCATCACCCTTGCTATCATTATACTCATCTTCATACAAAGCATTAGACGTAATCCCATCCAAGTCCTCTTTATCATCATCGGTCCCTGGTGTCGCAAAGTCATAACTATATTCAAGCCTGGCGTTATGTGCTTTAACATGAGCATCTTTGAAATCGGCATCGGGAACCTTCCCTGCCATTATCAAGTTCCTATATATGTCCAGTTGAGCCTCAACATGGATCCACATCTTGTATAAATTCTTGGGAATATTAGGGAAAGAGGAAGCACGAGAGGAGGACGATTGAGCCAACTTTCTCGCCTTCTTGGTCTCAAGGATGGTGATATGCTCTTTCAAAATCGCAACCTCTTTTTCAAGACCACCAATATATTCACAAGCCTTCGTCTCCCTGAGTGCGAGCATTTTAGAATCGTTCACCCGCTCGGACCTAAGGACACGAACATCATTCTCCAATTCAACCACATGCACCAATGCTGCCACCCTAGCCTCCCCGGCCCTCCTCAACTCGGCAATCTTTTTAGTCAACTCTCTATTCAAGATGTCAGATCTGATTAAGTTCTGATCACGCTCAGCCCGCAAAGACGCCACCTGATCTTAGAGGTTGACTTATTCAGCCAGGACCCTTGTTAACTTTGATCTCGTCCTTTTTAATCTTGAGAGCAACCCTTAAGCTTGCTATATCTGCCGATGACTCTCACTAGCTCATTGTCCCTCTAATTCAAGTCTTCCCTGAGAGATTGGAGTTTACCTCCAACGCGAATATGATCATGCATCTCACGATATTTATTGCGGAATCGGCGATACAACATAACTATTTTCATAAAAACTACATTCTTCTTCGCTTAGTAGGCACTCTTGTTTTCCAATATAAGAGTCTAAAACGAAATAAAAAAAAAAGAGGAAGAGTCAGTAGGAATAAAAAGGACATAAACACACATGCACAAGAACGAAAACAAAGGTAACTCACCTATAGAGCCAATCTGGATACACTTAACGAGAGATCAGTGTGTTTAAACGATTGTAGAGTCATATTTTCTGTGTTAGAGCAAAGAGGCACCAATAAGGGACCATGCTCTCTGTTTTGGTCACCAAATTGAAATCTAAAGGGATGATTATCGAATGAGAGGATCCATCAGTCCTTACCTCAACCCGAGTAAGCCCCTTTTTGAATATCCTATCCTCCTTGCCCATTGGGGTCGACATCGAAAGCAGATTCAAAATCATCAACTGTGTAGTCGACCAGGGTCGACATCCTCTCCTGCTCAGTTATGATAAAGAAGCAGTCGACCAAAAATTTGCAATTGGTCTTGTCATCTATTTTCACCGCCAGTCCCTTAATCCCACTGTGGGGAAGGTGTATCATCGTGCCTTGGTGAAATCTTGGAGCAAAAAGATACAGTAAATGGCGGATAGAGATTCCACGATCGTCCAACTCTGTGCACTTTATTCGCATAAGGAAAAGTTTGTAAATATAAGGAGAAAGCTTAGCCGGACAAACATTGTAGTAGCGAACTCCTCCGCGGGCAGAGGAAGAGGGAGGGAATATCCCACTAGAAACGGGTACGCCTAAAATACGCAGTACCCAAGATGATAAATCTGGATTATATTGTCCCTGGTCGAGACTAATTCGATATGAGAGGGGATGTCGTACTTGGCCCCGAGTTCAGAAAGAAGTGCCGCTCCCATTTTAGATTTCATAGTATAGGATTATCAGCGTGGAGCTTCGATAAGTCATACCTAGTCTTTTCACTACGAGGAACGACCTCCTCTACTGTGGGAATGCTATCATCTTCTATTAGCCATGGCTTCCCCTCAACACGAACGGGTATAGCCACTGATAGTGGGTTCGGTCTGAGAATTTCCTCAAAATGAAAGATACACTAGCCATTTGCGTGATCTTATATGAGCAAAGGGATTGAAAGTTAAGAAGAAACAATGATGATAAGAGAATGAGTTGCAGAAAGCAAAATGCTCTAAAAGAGTAAGGGGAGAAGATGAATAGCTTCAGAAAACTCGAAAATGCAAAATTCCATTTCATAAGATTTCCTCCTTTTTTTTATATAGAAAATACTAGCACAAAGTAAAAAAAAAATGAATAAATAACTGCCAAATGCGTGAGAATCGAAGAGACAAGACGTGGCAAATGATGCAACGCATTAGGAAGACGCGTAATCATGATGCATTAAACGGTGACATCATTCTGAACCCTCATAATTGAACACAACCTTCAAAGTGGTACCCTTCTCTCTCGGCCATGACAACCACTACTCGACCCCAGACCATATTTCTCGATACTGCGACTGACGAAGTCCACTTATCGAGGTCGACCAAGAGGGAGACCTCGGCAAGTGGAGGGACTAACTGTATGGACTAAAATTCGATCCAGGAAACTTAGTATGAAAAGGTGATAATCATAGAGATTATAGCTCACTATGGGCGGGTCGGCCAAGTACGACCAGGGCGAGCCATTGAACGGATCATTAAAGTCGAGATCGATGACAAGTGGAATGAGCCACATAGTGGCCCGTTAGGGCTGAGATCGAGCAAGGAAGGTAAGCAACTGTCAATTTGGCTGAGGAATATGTGAAGAGAATATTCAACATAATATTCTCTTTGGTTGTGCTTTTCAGGTTTCTATGGGAATATTTCATATAAATAAGGGAAGAGATAGAAAGAAAGGGGGAACTCAATGGTAAGAGAGAGAAGTATCCAATGATAAATACAAAGAATCAGTTTTTATAGAGATATTATCTTTTCATGAACTATTCCATTTATCATTTCTACCAAATCTAAGAAAGTGTGTAATATTCTTTAGTGTTCGAATGATCCAACCTTTTCTATCCTCTTTACTATTTGGGCGATTCCTCCCTCATATTTACATTTATTGCCATTTAATAGAATTATTGCTCATCATCCTTCTTGCCATCCATCTTTGGTACATTATTTAATGCTCTTTGTATTCAACCGGCTCAACGCTATTTTGTATTATTTATACACATCTTTGCCAAATTTAGAACTTATTATGTTTAGCTAAGATATACTCATCATTATTGTATTTAATTAGTTTAACAAAAAAAACTTAATATTTTTTTATCAAACAGTAGAAAAGTATTATTTAATATCATTTTTAAACAATTTGAAAGTCTTGACATGATGATTTAGTCTCGAAAACAATTTATAAAAGATTGTTTGCTATATATGGAAATGGTTAAAATCTTAAGACTCTAAGAAGATGGCTGCCTACGTATGGAGTATGGACCTTTCCATTGTCAAGGTTCACATCATGCTGCTTTTGTCTCGTTAGTTATTTGTGACTTTGGATGTAGTGTCATCAAATTATTAAGTGGAAGCCTTATTATTTTCATTTGAGTCGCCTAAGTGAATAAACAATTTCACAATTTTCATTCCCTCTATAGTTCTATTATCTATCTTTTCATCACAAGCGCGAAGCTACCAATTGATATAACCTTTTCGTGCATAATTAATACTACCTCCGTTTCAATTTATGTGAACCTATTTCCTTTTTAGTTCGTGCTAAAAAAAATTGACTTCTTTCCTTATTTGGAAACAATTTACCTTTATGCAATGATTTATAGCCACACAAAATAAAAGTGTCTCATTTTACACCACAAGATCAAAAGTCTTTTCTCTTTTCTTATACTTCGTATCCAGTCAAATGGGTTTATATAAATTGAAACGAAGGGAATAGTAATTTATTTGAAGCAAAAGTTGTAGTAGTTTGTCCAATAATGAAGAAGAACGTCGGGCGAACTTTCAATTATTCACAAAGGAACGAAGTATTCGTTCAGTAGCGGCTCCACACAAGGTGAAATTAGATTCTTCGAAGAAATTTTATTTTATATCTTATACAACTTACATTAGTTATATAATTTTTTTTTTGTCACACAATTTTTTAGACTTCTTACATTGCTAGAACCATAAAAATTTGGGTCCACAAAAATCAAGACAAAAAAGTTATCTCATGCAAAATAAAATTTTCCGATTCTTTGAGAGGAAAAGACTGACAGAAAAAACAAACCCTATACTTGATGCTGTTTTGCCCAGAATATTGGGATCCTCTAAATTGAATGGTCTAGATCTCCCCTTAATAAAAAGAATGGACCACAATGAGGACAAAGACTTCTTTTTATTATAAATGAGATTATACAAACAATATCTTATTATGTAAAAAGTTTATTATTGCTAAATAGCATTATAAATTATTCATTCCATCCGCTTCTATCAGAATCATGACGATCGCTATCTTTTTTCCTTATAATGAAACTCATCGTTTAAAGAAAAAACCCAAGCTAGGGCGAGAGGAAATACAAAACACATTTTTCCTTAATGTAAATAAATACTCACTTCGTTCACTTTTAGTTGACAATAGCATATATACTAAAAATAGATTTTTTTTTTTTTTTTTACTTATTATTTTATACATTTCAATAGAAGATACATTTTTTTGTTCCTGTGATACCTACATTATTTATTACTCATTTTAACTCATTTTCTCAATCCAATAAAATAAGTATCAATTAATATGGTTATATTAATATATTACATACTTTATTTATTATTTTTTAGGGGTACAAAAAATTAAAACGTACCAAATAAAAATAAAAAAATACAATAGAAAAAGAAGTATTTAATTCACTAACCCAACAATGAAAGGGAACCACAAGTACTCTCACAGACGGTGACTCTTGCCAAATATTAGAGATTTTAGTCATGTGCGGAATCTTATGGTACTTTAGACATGTGAACAATATTATACATTTAATGTGCGCCATTAATTAGTGGATGCAACTATTTCCTACACTACTCTTTTGTAAGTTTTATAGGCTGGAATCCAGTCCCTTTTTGACTATTCTTAAATCCTAATATATGTGGCTAAGATATTAATACGCTGTCCGTTAAATTTTTGTCCATCGTGAAAGAAAGAAAAGAAAGTGCCGAACTGAATAATACGTTCAAAATAAGGGGTTTTTTTTATTTTTTTATTT
>JASVEL010005463.1:0-126330 GCA_032618575.1 Nicotiana noctiflora | reverse complement strand
CTTAGTGACTATCACAAGGAGAATCCATAAACTGATTTACAACAGGTCTAGTCACTGTGAGGTAATTCAATTTGCCGTCCAACCTCATATATCTCGTAGGATCTCTAAGAGGCTCCGCCTGTTCATACAGAAGCTTAACATTCGATCCATAGAAGTGTCAACAGGTCTGCAACACATCATTTCATTCATGTCTCCTCAAGAATGTCTAAGGCATACTTTCACTGTGAAATAACAACTAGAACTAGATTAAGCGACCTAAATACTTATAAAATACTTCAATCTGCCCATATCCTTAGTATGGAAGTGCTAAAAGAGATGCAATTTTACATTAGTAATACCATCCCGATCATTGCTATTAATAATATCATTGACATAAACCACTAGATAAATACACAAATTAGGAGTACAATGCCGATAAAACACATAGTGACCAGCTTCACTACGAGTCATGTCGAACTCCTAAATAACTGCGACGAACTTACGAAAGCAAACTCGAGAGGACTATTTCAAGTTATATAGTGATAACGGATATAAGGTACCGCTAGAGGTCAGGAGAATAGCATTGATACCTCTTTTGTGTTCTCGAGTAACCCAGAAATATGCACTTAAGAGCACGAGGAGTTAATTTATCTTTTCCTAGAGTAAGGTTGTGAACAAAACACGTGCTTCAAAGACACGGGGTGGAAAAGAGAACAAAGGTAAGTGGGAAAATATGACAGAAAATGAAACTTGATTGTAGATAGTTGGAGATGGCATACGATTAATAAGATAACAAAATATAATAATTGTATCATCCCCAAAAAACGCAATAGAATATGAGATTATATGAGTAGGGTACGAGCAGTTTCAATAAGATGTTTGTTATTTCTTTTAGTTGCCCTCTTTTGTTGAGATGTGTATGGACAAGATGTTATATGAATAATCCCTTGAGAGTTCACAAACTATTGAAATGGGGAGGACAAATACTATAGGGCATTGTCACTACGAAATATGCAGATAGAAATTCTAAATTGATTTTGAATTTTGGCATGGACGGTCTAGAAAACAGAAAGCAACTCAGATCAATTTTTCATCAAAAATATCCAAGTACACCTGGAATAATCATCAATGAAAATGACAAAGTAGTGGAATATTGATCACATCCAAATTCACACCTCAAAATAGGTATGACACGGTTGTATACAATAATAAAACACAATGAAAAGTCGGGGTCGAATCCGTCTGGAGCTAAGATGGGAGTTAGGAGTATATATTTGGAATGAGCAAGCGAAGTATCCAAATTGCACTCCACAATAAGGTTTTTGTTTCTATATCTAGTATTAATCTAATGATTGTAAATTAAAGACAGAAGACTATAGATAGTTATATTTTAGGGTTTTCTAAATACATAAAAGGCTTACGACTGTAAGCATACCCTAGGTATTTGCCTAATCGGATAACAAATATAATGTCTGATTTGTTGAATGGGGTGTATTATAGCTAATAACTCTATGTTACCCACGCAATACCTCTCGGTCAGAGAATAATTTACCCAATTTAGCTTTCTCAAAATCAAATGGGTATCCACCAAAACAGTTGATAAGAGCTCAGGTCGGGTTGTTACTATCTTTAGGTTAAACTCTTTAATTTAGTTAATTAATCTCTAAATTGATCCAATTCCCTGTTAGCTAAGTTATCCTAGACTATGTCCTTCTTTCTCAAGAAGAGACTAAGTTAAATAGGCACAAATCAATATTTGCAACCACTAATTTTACAATTGAAGCATGAACTAAGCTAAATAATAAACATCCAATCATAAATAAGCATATAACTAATCACCCATCAGATTTACACACTAGGGTTGGATCACAACCCCAGTAAAAATCTAGCTAGTCATAGTGGGTATGGAATAAACCAAAGAAGAAAAGCTAATGAAACTCATACTAGAAGATTAAAATAAACAAATCTAATGTTAAGAAACCAAAATAAGCTAAAATTTCCTAAAATAGCAAAAACAATAGCTGCAGTACTTTCAGAGGTTCAAATGACCTAATTTTGTGAAACTCGTCTATTTATAACAATGTTGAAAATTGCAGACAAAAAATGCCAACCGGGAGTTCTGCGGCTGCACAATTCCATGTGCGGTCCGTAGATTTCTTCATCTGTCAGGAACTAGAGGTCTGTAGCCGCACATTTTTGAACTACGGCTGCAAGGCAACTCTTCTACGCCCGCAAAATTCTTGTGTGGTCCGCAATTGGCGCAAATGTGTGATAATTTTTCTTTATTTGTTTGCGTCCATATATGGACATCTGCGATTCATAATTTCTTATGCGACCACGGAATTCCTTCTACGGTCTACACATTTGTGCTCATGCACACTTTATTGCCTTGTGCCTCCGACTACTCCTTTTTGAGTCAGATTCCATCTTAGGAGAATCAACTTCCATCATTCCTACAATTTTGCATAATTTCATTAGTCTTGGAAACACAATTTAATGCTTTTAGACTAAAACAAAAGCTAAAAGGCACTAATAAGCAATCAAAATTCCCACTCCTAAGGTAAAACTGACCCGACTAGGATCTCAAACATCTTAATGGACTAATGTGACTCTGCTCGATTGTCAAGAAATCGGTAAAAATGGGAGCGGGTATGCTTACCGAGTTGACATGACTCACACTCTAGAATGGACGAGTGAAATAAACTAGGTACTATTTTCTGAAGTTTTGACCAAGTGGGATGTCCTAACCATTTATATAATAAATCTGGTGGATCGGTAACATGACAAGTTGTTGAAGGAAGACAAGATGTGAGTCCGTGTGATTTTGCAAGGATAAGGTAATCAAGTCCATCTGATGCACGCCTAGTACTAATGATTCCGCTCTGTACTGCGTTCCTATATAAAAACAAGATCATCAAGAAATAAAATAAAATATTTAAGTGATTTGGCTAAGCGACTAACGATTATGAGATAAAAATAACTACCGAAAACATACAGAACTGAATCTAAAGTTAACGTAGGAAGTGGAGTTGATTGACCTATTTCGATTGTTGTAGTTTTAGACCTATTGGTCGTTATGACTGTTGGAAGAGATTGAGAATAAATAGTAATGAAAACAGATTTGTTACCAAAAATATGATTAAATACACATGCATCAATGACCCAAGACCCATAGGTTGAAGATTGGGAGACACAAATCACGTAACTATTTGTAACAATACAATCTATACATGAAGATATTTGTTTACATGCTTTATACTGAAGAAACTCAATATAATCCGTTTAATTAGAGAAACCATCAAACCATTCATATTATTGGATCCTATTTCACTATAATTTATTTCTCAAAATCTTGACTAAAAGTAGTTGGGTTAACTTGAAATAATGGAAATAAGCAACTCCTGCGGGAAAATAAAAGAAATAGATGGGAAAACACTATTCACAACAGAAAAATAGAACACTATTTCATGTCGAAAATACTGCAGCTCGGCGAAAAATTCCAAAGTTGTTGGAATTTATCGGAAATAACTTGGCCAACTCGGAATTGATGTGCAAGTAAGTTTTTATGAAGGAAGTTAATCGTAATTTAGCGGTAAGGGGTCTCACGCGCTCGGCACGAGCACAAATCTCGCCAAAAATTTTGGGTCTGCTCGGCACGCTCGGTGTGAGTTTTTCGGTGGGATTTTTTGGGGTTTGGTCGTGGAACTGCTACTAACCTTTTGGTGGCGTTAGTTTGTTCACGACACTGATAAATAGTGACTTTGACGCAAAAAGTCACTTAGGTCACTGAAAAATTACACGGTAACTAAGTTCTTTCTTCTGAGATGTCGTTGGAATAATGCATAACAATATTTTCTAACCGAAGCTCTGATACCATGTGAGAAATCACGGGAGAAAATATCATTAATCAATTATAAAATATTGTACAACGCCATATTTAGATACATTGATTACATAAAAATAGGTATTTACTTTCCGATATAGGACACCATACTTGGCTAGCTACTTAACACCATATACATAATTACTTTCTATAGCTACTAGTCAGTTGTTACAGTAGTGTATTTATTGTATTCACGTTGTTCTATTTATGAATACATCAGCAAAAGGTGCCTAAAAAATCAAGGTTGGACAATTATACGTGTATGTATTCATATGTATTCACGTCATATATTCATGAATACAACAGTAAAAAAAGCCTAAAATCAGGGCAGTCACTTATACACACATGTATTCATATGTTTTCGCGCCATGTATTCATGTATACAGTAGCAAAAATTGTCAAAGATCAGGGCAGTTCAGTTGTACGCGCATTCACATGTATTTGTGCTACTGTATGCATGAATACACAAATAAAAAATGCCATGTATTCACATGTATTCGCATCATGTATTCATGAATACAATAGCAAAAAACACATAAAATAAGGGCAGTCCAGCTGTACGCGCATGTATTCACATGTATTCGCACTATTGTATTCAAGAATACATAAGTAAAAAAGCGCCTAAATTAGGAAAGTCCAGTTATACGCGCGTTCACATGTATTCGTGTCATGTACTCATGAATACAATAATGGTAATCACGTTAAAAATATGTATGTCTAGCTGTCTAAGAGAGAAAAAAATATAAATAGCGTATTTCATGCCTTACTTCATGATTATTTCGTGCTTCAATTGTAGTATATACCATAAATACTTATTTTGCTATAAAATATAAATGGTAGCTATAGAAAATAATAATTAAACATGATTTGGATTTATAGTAAATATGGTGTATACCTTTGCTATAGGAGGTAACATTTCCATTTTAATTCATATTGCATAAATTCCATTAAAAGTAAAGCATTATTTGTCAAGAGTTTCTCCATTCCTAGAATTCTACTGAAGTCTTTATGAGTAATAGTAAGTGCATCTTGCTACTATAAGGGGTCGTTTGGTAGGAGGTGTTAGAAAAATAATGCAAGCATTAACTCTATGTATTATTAATACCTTATTTGGTATATTTTTTCAACCCATGTATACAAATATTTGTATTAGTTATACATTATATTTGCTATTATCCCAGGTATAAGTAATGCATAGAAAATAATGGCATTAGTATCAAGGCTATTAATGCATTCATTAGCGCGGCTAAGACAAAATTGTGCTTAAAGTCCCTTAAAGCTAGAGAATATGTAGGCATTTTTGTAAACAATTATTTTTCTTAAAAATGATACATGCATTATAATTTTAATATACCACAACAAACAGTAGATACGAAATAATATATACACACCTAATGCTTGCATTACTAACCCATGCATAATAAATTTATGCATTACTAGTACATCTTATTCCATACTATTCTTATATACTCATACCAAACGACCCCCAAGAAAATAAGTTTAGAGGCATTGAGTACCACGCCGGGTATAATAGGTATGGAACCCCATTTAGAGCAGTGAGGCTAATGTGTTATATACTATTTTGATCTAGCAACTTGTAACTTGTTAGAGTAGATTTTCGATTGTTGGGTTTTCAACATTGGCTAGTGAGTTAAACGATGTAGTAGTATGCTAATCCTTGTTCTTGCCACCAATATTCAAGAAATATCTAGTGACTTGTTCCATTAATATGTGGAGAAATTTAAAAATAGTCACATTTACAACCGGTCATTCAAAAATAGCCCAGTTTTAAAAGTAATTAAAATTTAGCCACTTTTCATATAAAAATAAATCTGAGCGAAAGCACTATTCAAAATTCGAAAAATACGCCCGTATATTATACGGGAGTTCCAGCATAAGTATGCTTGAACTCCCGCACATTATACGGGAGTTCCAGGATAACTATGTTGGAACTCTCTTATAATATGCGGGAGTTCAAGTATAATTATGCTGGAACTCCCGCATAATATACTTAAGTTCAAACAAGTATAAATGTGCAATATAAATATACTGGAGTTTTGAGCACCGCTGCTCCAGTCTCCCGTATATTATATAGGAGTCAGCAAAGTATATCGGTCCAGCATAATACGCTGGAGTTCGTACACAAATACACCAAACTCCCATATATTATACAAGGTCGGTCTCTGTTGCAGCAAAATAGTGATTATTTTTATTGAATTGGTAAACACTGGCTATTTTTGATTGACCAGTGCAAAAATTGGCTATACCGTGCTATTTTGACATTAATATGTGATACCACTTGTCTTAGCGTACATAATGACTACATTATACTGTTTATTTTTCCTAGCGGTTATACGTATATTATATGTGAATTTTAGGTTCTCCTTTTTTAATTATAATTTAATAGCCTGTTTGGCCAAGCTTCCCAAGAGGCCCACCGTATATTTTTTCTTTTCCAAAAGCACTTTTTTCCCCAACTTGAGGTGTTTGGCCAAGCTTTTTTGAGGAAAAAAGTACTTTTGGGAAGAAGTAGAAGTAATTTATGAGAAGCAGAAAAAATAGCTTATTCCCAAAAGCAGAGCAGAAGCAGTTTTGACTTTTTTTATTGCCAAAAATGTCCTTAACAAAATATAGTATATACCAAAATAATCGTTAAACCTAATACTTAGGATATTAATCTATAAATATTTCTTCTTATTTTCAGGATAGCTTTCTAATATATAGTGACTTTAGCGGTGAATGCTTTTAAATTTGTTGAATAATTTTTAATATATTTAGCTTATATTAAAAGAATTAAGTACTTTTTAATTTTATTTTTATATTTTACTTAAATAAAATGAAAATATTTAATTATTGCGTGTAATATTATTTTTTAGATTATTTATTTACTTAAAATATTAACTATAAAGTAAATCTATTCATGTGCTTATTCGTAATATGATACTTAAAAGCACTTTCTAAAAAGCTTGGCCAAACATAAATTATTGCTAAAAAATATTTTTCAGAGTAATTAGCCAAATACAAACTGCTTCTCGTTTGACCAAAAAGGCTATAAGTGGCAGAGTGCGTAGCTATTTAGCCTAATTCTTCCTTTATGTTTGAGGTTAAAATTTCATGGTATAGCCAGTTTTCACACCGGTCAATAAAAAATAGCCAATGTTTACGAAGTCAATGAAAAATATCCACTAGTTTGCTGCAATAGGGACCGGTTCAGTATAATATACGGGAGTTATAGTACATTTGTGTACGAACTCCAGTATTTTATGCTGGACCGGTATACTTTGCTAACTCCTGTAAAATTTGCGGGAGACTAGAGCATTAGTGCTCCAAACTTCAGTATATTATACTGGACAATTATACTGTTGGAACTCCCGTAAAATTTGTGAAAGTTCCAGCATAATTATGCTTGAACTCCAGTAAAATTTGCGGGAGTTCCAGCATAGTTATCCTGGAACTCCCGTAAAATTTACAAGAGTTCAAATATATTTATGCTGGAACTCTAGTAAAATTTGCGGACATATTTTTTCAGATTTTGAACAGTATTTTTGCTCAAATTAAAGTGCCTAAATTTTGATGACTTTTGAAACTTGACTATTTTTCAACGACCAGTGGTAAATCTGGCTATTTTTGAATTTTTCCCATGTTTGAGCTGCCCAGAAATATCCTTATTGGGCTTACCGATTTCTGGCCCAAAACGTATTGATTTATTGGGCTTCATTTTGCCCACTGCACCTCCCAAAGCAGGCATTATAAATAACCACAAACTAGGGTTTTTTCCCAAATCCTCATACGGTCGTCCGTCTTTCAGCTTCAGCAGCAGCTCCAGCTCCGAGGAGAAAGTCCCCAACCGTGAAAATGGTGAGATCCTGTTCCGTGAATTCCATCATAAACATAGTAGCTCAAAAACTTTGGTTAATTTACCGATTTCGTTTATTTTATTTTGATCTTTTCTTATAATTTTGAGCAGCCGTCACACAAGACATTCATGATCAAGAAGAAGCTGGCGAAGAAGCAGAGGCAGAATAGGCCTATTCCTTATTGGATCCGCATGAGGACTGACAACACCATCAGGTATGTGCATTTGCAGATTATCTTACAAATCTACTGTCTTGTTTTATATAATTTATTTGTTTTTTTTGTGGTGTAATAATAGCATTTTTGGTATGTTGGTGAATTCAGCTTTTTGTGCACATTTAACTTTCAATTAGTTTCGCAGCATGTAGTAGGTATAGGTAGTTATGAAGTTGCTTTGTTTTACACCTAAGTTGGGACTCTATATCCAGCTTTAAGTAAATTTTGATGTTTTTTTTTCTTTCTTTGAGCTCTAAATTCTCCCATTTGGTAAATAAAATTGTTTAATTACCAAAAAACTTTCAATTAATAATGCGTGCTTTTGGTCCCTTTATCTGGGGAACATGTTATTGGCCAACTGCTCCTTTTTGTAGTGAAAAGAAGAAAGGATAGGATCACTGATGTGTCTAATTCATGAAAAATATCATATCTCAAAGAATCGAGGTGCCCATCCTTTTATTATCAGACCTCGTCCCTTCAACTTTTCCTCAAATCCTTCTGGCATCCACTCATTCTGCTCTTCATTTGTTGTATTTTACTTCACCACCCAAATAAATTGCTGGTCTGAAGCCTCAAGAGCCATTGCTATCTCAAGGTGTTATGGGCCAACTGCTCCTTTTTGGAATTAAAGGAAGAAAGGATAGGATCACTGATGTCTAATTCATGAAAAAGATCATATCTGAAAGAATCATCAGATGGTTCCTGGATTAGATGGTTTTGAATGGATAATGAATGAAATAGAATAGTCTTAGCAGAATCGTATGATAGGGGAAGTGATGAGCACCACTTCTCTGGGTTACCGGGCTGGCTAACCTAACTATGAATTTCTATCAATGTTAGGAATGGCAGAGGTCTTAGACTATTTTGAGAACTACATTATCCTAATACATGAGTGATTAAATGGTGCAACTGTTAATGATCTTCTATATGCACAAGCAAAAGGATCAAAAGCGCACACTTCAATTACTTGAAGTGTTTAGTTAGATATCACAAGGACTTTAAAGTTAGGAAACATGTCTGAATTTGGTAAATTTGAGTGTTCCCATACTCTCTTTGAGAGGGGGGGGGGTTGCTTTGAAAATAGTTTGTTCAATTTAATCAACCCCTCATAGGATGTTAACAGCTACTTATAGGCCCTCATTTTTAGTGTAATTGCTTTAATTTCCCAGGTAGTTATTGTCCATTATTTTATTCTTTCGCTGCTTCTCAATATACCTTTGTTGTCTGTAGTTAGATTATTTTTAGAACCCTTATATATTATGGAGTAACAGTACTTAACTAAATATAGCACATGAGTAACTAAATGGCGGGACGGTTAATAATTCTAATACATCTGTGAATATTCACAAGCAAAAGGATCAAAAGCTCAGTATTCAGTTCATTGAAGGTTAAATCTGTTTAGTCAGATATTACAAGGATTAAAGTTATAATTTACCATCGAGGAACTATAAGTGCTATTAGCCCTTACTCTATTCTAATTTTCATTGATTGGGCTAAATTGTTGTGGTTGTGTTTTTTCAGGTACAATGCCAAGCGCAGGCACTGGAGGCGTACCAAGTTAGGATTTTAAGTTGTGGAGGGCTCGATTTTTGTTCAACATTTTATGGAAAACTTTCTGGGGTTTTGTTATTTTCAATTTTTGTTTACTAGGAGCTTATTCTGATATCAAGTAGAGTTTTCTACTGATGTTTTGGTAAAAGTATTGGAGATTAATTTTCAGCTGTCTATGTATTAAATGACTATTTTTGGATTTACTATGCTTTGTTGATCAATTTCTACCTTTGGAATTTGTGCATGTAATTCATAGTATTGATCATAGAAGTGAACTTAAATCTTTATATGTTAAAGTTTTCATGTGGAAGGTTTGGGTTTGTGGAAGGTTTGGGTTTGTGGAAGGTTTGGGTTTGTTTGATTGAAGTGCTTTAGAAAGCAATTTTTCTCTACAAATATTTTAGTGCTTATTCATGTCTTCAACCTTTGATATAGTTGTCAGCCATTAATACTATAGGAAGTTAACATATTATTACCATAGGTTAAAATATTGTTCTTGAAAAACATCTTGTCCATACTAATTTTGCCCTCAATGTTGAAATTACTGGGCATTTGTGTCAACGGTTGTCATTGTATTACCTACCATGAAATCTTTTCTTTTAAACAAAAACCTGAGTTGTGAATTTCTTAATCTTGAAGAAACTAAATTCTCATTCTGTCAGTTGTGGACGTGTCCAAAGTGTATTCTACTGAGTCTACATTTATGCATTATACAATTGATATTTATGTTAGAGAAGTTTAATGGCAATGCGTCAACAAAACATGTGCTTTCTGCGACATGCTCTCTTCATAGTTTAGTGCTTTAGAATTGCTGTTTTATCAGATTAGTTTCTTCCGTGTCGGTTAGAACATGTATATGCCTTATCTACTTGCAGTTTGAGAATGTTTAGTTAGTTCGGTGCTGATGTTTTGACTTGCACCTTCTTCAAGGCATGAACCATTTGCAATCTTCAATTCTTATGGATTCTTATGGTCTTTATCAGCGCTTAACAACGCAATCTGGTTTCATTTTCATATGATTGTTGAAGTTTTTGAGATAACGATGTTGTTTGGGCCAGCTTTAACTTGTGCTTTGAATTCCTTATCCAAATAAAAGTGCGATATATCTAGGAAAAAATTTGGGTATTTGTATCTATACCCGCTTTTTAGGTCACGTTTTAACTCGTGATCGCTTTACAAAAAAAATTGCAAGAATACTCACTTTTTAGCAAAACTTCAGCATACGGGGCTGAAGTAGCAAAGACGATCACGCAAAATTTTGACATTCTAGTAGACGGGCCTGAAGTAGCAAGTGTGTTGAAATTTTTGTTTGTAATTGCTGAACTTAAGCATAGTAGCTGAAGTTTTGTTCTCTATTTGCTGAAGTTTTTGTTTGTAATTGTACTAAATAAGCTGAAGTTTTTTTTGTCCTGCATTCATTAGTTTTGTCATTAAGTTTTTTCATAAACTTCACCGGAAGATGCTGAAGCACCAAAAACTGAAGTTTTTTAATTAATTAGTTATTTAATTAATTTGTAAACAGCACCAAAAACTGAAGTTTTTTGTCTTGTAATGTGTATGATCGCTAATGAGCATGTCCTTTACCATTTTTCTCGGTACCTGTGAGTCGGTGACATTTGCATTCTTTTGGCATGGCTAAGTAGAGCCCTTCTTTTAGGCATTCTGTAGCTCTTAGACAACATGATCATCCTTGTCTGAAAACAGAGAAGGTGAAAGGAAGAAGGGAAAATGAAGTTAAAAGAGCTTACAACAAGCTTATTCCCCCTTAATACTTTTATTTTGATAACTAAAACTATGAAAAAAGACAGAAATAGTCATCGCTAAGGATCAATATTGTATCGGTAAAAGTGGCAATTTGTGGAGGCATACATTACGGTACAAAGTCTCTCATGAGAGTGTTCAGGCAGCAGAAGAAAGAAGAAAAAAAAAAGATGAAAACGAAGGAGGTGGGGAAAGGGGCCGAAGTTATTTAAAAAGTGGGTACAAGTTAAAACTTTAAAAAAAAAATAGGTATAGATTAAATGAGGGCGACCAAATAAGACGTCCCGTGCAATTTTTACGAAAAAATTGAGGGCGACCTTTGGTTCAAAATTTGAAAAGATTTACTTGGTTATCTTTACAAAAACTCTTGGAATCTAACGTCAAATGAAACAATTATTGATATTTGCAAATAGTGGAAAAATACTCCAGAACTAAGGATAGGAAGCTTAAATATTCTCGAACTTGACCCTAGAAAAATCTGTCCTCTAGCTACCCACTATATGGGCGAAATCTTCATTTTATGTGTTTGACATGATCAATGGTAATAAAGCCTGTGATGATAGTGACATGTCGAGATGAGTCCAGAAGGTCGAGGTCAGACGTGAAAGACGAAGAGGCGTCGAGGTCAAAATGTCTTAGAAGAAGATAGTGACACGTCTGTCCTATTCTCATGCACTCTTATAAATAGATAGAGAGGTAGATCATTGGATCTATTTGTTTAACCAAAATATGGAATTTCGATTAAAAGCAGAAAATAATAGAATAATTGGGTTATTGATAATCAAGAGACCGAAAAATGTAATAGACTTTCAATAATCAGAATGAACAGTAAATAAAAATTGTATTTCAGTAGGCTTTCAACAGTTGATCGTGTCTACAATTGGTATAACTTCCTCCTTTTATAGCTGACTCTAGATAGAAGAATGAAACCTAGGTTTTAATGACATAATTATGAGTAATAAATAATATTAAATAGGTCATTACACAATCATTCTTATTAAATGCTAATTCTCCAACGTATAAGGTATTTAATGATTGAATTTGGACTTCTTTCTGCCTCAAGATCCATGCTTTAAATATTTTTTGACCCGTTGCCTTTGAATGTCTTAAATAGATACGGAACTCGTATCTATTTGTTCTTGGTATCCTTTGTCTTTAGAATTACGTTCCAACCCAATCTAAACAGATACGGGACTCGTAGTTGAATTATGTCCCGAGTCTGATTTGTCTTTTCGTATCTTTTATTTATCCTCTTTCGGAATGATAACCTTTTGACCTTTCCACATGTCTTGCCACATCAGAATTTTTTTTCCAATACAGATAGTCCCCCACTTGCTTCAATTGTCCCTTCCATTTAATGCATCACATACATGTCACTTATTCACTAGTTCTGCGGTTCTGCAACCTTTTTCTTCATTATTCACGAAGTGATGGTTACATTTATTATAGGCATTTCATCATTACTTTTCCTAGTTCACCAGTTGCTTTTCATATACTCCTTCGATTTCTTCTTCTTTAGTTATCCTTTTCACCAAGTAACTCCTCACTTCTTCTGTTTTTCTTCTGTAACAACTTGTTAAACAATGGCATCTTCATATTCTAACCCTAGAAAAGTTTCAATTCTCGACCAATTTCCCAATGCTCCTGCAAGACATAGAAGAGGTGGAGCAAATGTTCCTCGTGGTACAAGATCACCACGAGGTGGCATATCTTGTTCTATCATCCCTTCTATTTTTGGTACTTCTTCTAAAGGATCTTTATCTAACAAATCTTCTTCTAAAGAAAAAGAACCTGCTGAACCCCTCCAGGAACCAATGGTAGAAGAAATTGTACCGTCAGATCTATCTTTTGAGCATGACAAAAAATCTCTTTGTGAGCAAATGCTTAAATTGGAAAAAGTTGATAAATACCCCTCTTTAATTACTGAACAGTTGATCCCCATCGTCCGAAAATATTGTCTTTGGAAAGATAGTACTCCCATAGTTATTCTCAACCCTAACCAGAGAATTTTTTCTTATAGGCCCGACTTTTCTTGTGTTTATACTTACCCTTTCACTCTGGGTTTTACCCCTGCTATTGACCCAGTCATTCTCGAATTTTGCCGTTTCTTTAAAATCTGCTTAGCTCAAACTGGTCCCCTGGTGTGGAGAGCAATGGCATGCTTAAGGTTCTTATCGACTAGAGCAGATGTGGATTTTACTTTTCCTCATCTGATTCACCTCTACCATCCCAAACTCTTTCGTAATGGAGTTTTTTCATTGTTTGCTAGAGGTAAAAGGGTTTTGATAAACCCTGAGGATATCAATGATCGAGGTTGGTACACATGATTTGTTAGTGTTCCCACAATTGATTTGGTGGGTGGATCAAACATGCATTTTCCGGAGAAGTGGAAAATGACACGTAAGTATTTTATTTCTTACCGTGTCTATTTTTGATATTTTGATCTTTTATTTTTAAAGCATTTTTGTTCTGCTTTTTGATTGCTACCATGGGAGATGTTGAACTCGTCCCTGGCTTCCGTGCTTGGGTAGATGCTATTCTGAAGGCCGTACCTATGGAAACACGTGCCTGGAAATCAATTTCTATTAAGCACGGCTGGAGAGTTAAACCTCATGGTATACATTTAGTATTATTTTTGTATAGAGTAAATTTTCTCTTTTTGTATATCCAAGCTTATATCCTTCTTTTTATCAGGATTTGCCAATCGAGGGATGTCAGCTGAAGTAGCTACTGCCCTTAGAACTTCTTCCAATGCTCCCTTAGCTCTAGGGAGGACAAGGGATATTCTAATAAAGAGAAAATCACTTGAAGAAGATTCTGATGTTGAAGAAGATGATGAACCTCTTTGACAGCTCGTCCCAGGTCTAGGAGGCGTGTGATAGTTTCTAAGGATGACGCTGAAGCTTCTCGTGCTCGTATCTCCGAGCCTGTTACTATCATATCTGATGAAGAAACTTTTCCAAATGATGCTCCTGAGTCCACTCAACGCCTTGTCAATGAAGGCTTTGAGGGTGGTAATTTTGGTCCGGTTTTGGAGGAAACCCATCTTTCAACTTTTGTTTATGTTCCTCCTATTCCTCCTATCACTTCAAGTGTTACTCCAGCTACCATTTCCATTCCTATTTCTTTACAACCTCTGCCCCCGTACCTGTTTCAACCTTTATTAATACTACTATTTTTACCTCCTCTACCGTACCTCCTTCTATAGTTCCCTCTTATTCTGTTAGTCATGTAGAAGAAGAAATTATATCTTTTGGCATTTTACGGTCATAAAACTAAAAATCCGCACGAGTTACTTATTTTCGTGTGCTATAGCCCACGCCTTCCATCATGGGCACGGACCCCCGGTCCCGGATCGCCTGAAATTTTTTCTGATTCTCAAATACAGCCTAAGGAACCATAGTCACCGCCCCGCCATGACCAAATTATATTTTTTGGCGTTTTACGACCATAAAATTAGAATTTCGCCCGATTACCAAATTTTTGTGTGCTATAGCCAACGACTTCAGCCGTGGGCCCTGGCCCCTCGGACCCAGATCGCCTAAAAGTTATCCGGGACATCAAATACAACCTAAGGAACTATAGTCACTACCCTGCCATGACCAAATTATATTTTTTGGCGTTTTACGGCCATAAAACTAAAATTCCACCGAATTCCCAAATTTTCGTGTGCTATAACCACGCCTTCCGCCATGGGCCCGGGCTCCTGGACTCGAATTGCCCAAAATTTTTCTTGGACGTCAAATACGACCTAAGAAACCATAATAACCGCCCCACCATGACAAAATTATATCTTTTGGCATTTTACGGCCATAAAATTGAAAATCCACGCGAGTCCCTAATTTTCGTGTGCTATAGTCCACGCCTTCCGTCGTAGGCCCGGACCCCCACACCCGGATCGCCTAAAAAATTGTGAGGATGTCAAATACAACCTAAGGAACTATGATCATTGCCCCGCCATGACGAAATTACATTTTTGGGCATTTTATGTCTATAAAACTAGAATTCCGCCTGATTCCGAAATTTTCGTGTGCTATAGCCCATGCTTTCCGCCGTGGGACCGGGCCCCGGACCCGGATCGCCTAAAAAATTTTCTGGATATCAAATACAACCTAAGAAACCATAGTCACCATCCCTCCATGACCAAATTATATCTTTTGGCATTTTACGGCAAACAAAATTGAAAATTTGCGGAAGTCCGTAATTTTTATGTGTTATAGCCCACGCCTTCCGTCGTGGGCCCGGATCGCCTACAATTTTTTCAGGATATCAAATACAGCCTAAGGAACCATGGTCACTGCCCCGCATGACGAAATTATATTTTTTGGCGTTTTACGACCATAAAACTAGAATTTCGCCCCCCAAATTTTTTGTGTGCTATAGCCCACGCCTTCTGCCGTGGGACCGGACTCCCAGACCCGGATCGCCTAAAATTTTTCCAGGATGTGAAATACAGTCTTAGGAACCATGATCACTGCCCCGCCATGACGAAATTATATTTTTTGGCATTTTAATGCCATTAAACTAGAATTCCGCTTCATTACCAAATTTTCGTGTGCTATATAGGAGTCTGGGTCGTGTCTTAGTCCCAGTGTGGTTGATCATCCTCTCGGACCAGCTACTGATCATCGCCTTGGTAAGCTATTGCTTCACCACCTAGCTAATCAGATGCGAGCCCTTCCTCGGGCGGATTCCTCCTTTTGCTCCTCAGCCTACGGGGTATTAGCAGTGGTTTCCAACTGTTGTTCCCCTTCCAAGGGAAGGTTTTTACGCGTACTCTCCCGTCCGCCATTGGAAACACAATTCTCCATCTATTTTCTTTTATTTTTGTGTCTCGTCTTCTCATCTTTTTTGTTTTATCTGAAAGATTGGCGGCAAATGAAGGACTAAGGTGACCCAAAGTTCTAATGTCGTTTTTTCGTTTCACGGTTGCCTTACAAACGCAGCTCCGGCGATTGCCAACTTGCTTATGTTATCGACTAAGATCTTCACATAGTACCTTGCTAACATTTCCAACTTGAACAAATCCTTTCTTTATTAATTCTGCCAACTATTAGTTTATGGACAACATTAGTGTAATCATTAGAGTGGTATAAACAAGAGAAGGCAAAGATATCAAGAGTAAACGTCATCTTTGTAGGAAAATCATCATACTTCATCTTCAGTTTGCTCAAGTAACCTTCATCGTAATAAAAAAAAAATTTGAATTGTAAATTTAGAGTGGAGTTTTAACGAAATAGGAACACACTGTAGTGTAGCTGAAATGACAACATTTTTAAAAAAATGCATAAGACTGGATATGTGTAGTATCTCTTAGACACACTCTAGATGTAATAGAGATTTGGTCTATAATTCAGAGGTAACTAATATATTTTGCCTTTACTATTTGGAAGTCATGTATTATCATTTATTGCTCTTCTTTACGTTTTCAATTCACTACTGCTCCATTATTGTCCCAAGATTGCCTTCGTTAGTATTACACAATAAATACGGACCTCAAAGTGTTAGACTTATCATTGAATATTAATATTGGTAACCCTATTTTTCAACAAATCCAATTGTATAAAACCAAGGTCTGTTTTTTTGTGTCATACACTCCCCACCTTGTATGTGATGAAATGACCTTACAGAACTCTAATCACATTTTCTGTGCTATTAATTGGACGTTCAGCTGTGTAATATAATTTCCATACACAAGTGATAAATCAGACCTATATTAACATAGTAGTATAGCGTAACTCCATATGGACCGAGGTTCAGACACCAAAGATTATCTATCAATCTGCAATACTGACATTGGTATTAAAATCGCAGTATGTCTCCCGTGAACTGCGCGTGAAGTTGAAATGTAAATTAGCTTCACAAAAAGGAAGCATGCCAACAGTCGGCAGAAAATCGTGAATAACGCTGAACGAAACATCAACAGTAAAAACCAAACCAAACAGATCTGCCATTTTTTATCAGGAAAACAAACAGATCTGCCATTTTTTAACAGATACTGAAGAAAACCAACACAAACAACCACCACCCCAGTATAACACCACAAGATACTGAAGAAAGCCAAACTTAGAATTCTGAATTGAACAGCAAGAAGCATTACATAACAGGATTAAACTCTTATTCCCTGCAAATTAATGAGTCACCAATTACAGGTGGTGGGTGCTATTCTTTAAATATATCCTTTGAAAATGAATTCCAGTCCTAATATGCGGAAATCTGAGAAACCCAAGGTAATGTTGTTTGAATCACCAGAAGCAAATGAAAATTATTTCAATTGCATATTTGAAACAAACATATATTATGTCAAACAATAGCAAAAGTTGAATGTACATATCGACGAGCATGTTTAAAGATGGTCACAGATGGCATTTGTGAAGTCAGTAGTTGTTGAAGTACCACCAAGATCACCTGTTCGGTACTTCCCCTCCGCAATTGTGCTTAGGACAGCACCTTGGATACGATCAGCTTTATCATGAAGCTCCAAATGCCGTAGCATGGTTACAGCACTCAAAAGCAAAGCAGTTGGATTTGCCAAGTTCTGCATAAAGAAAAGTTTGGATGTCTAGTCAATGCAGTGTATTCAATAGGAAAAGATAAGCATGGCATGCCAACTCATAACAGACAACGCAAATAGTGAAATACATTTAAAGAACAAAACTCGGCATCTAAAATCTTCTAAGCAACAGCTATTTGGCAGAGGAATCTCTAGCGGCATACTATACAGTGCAAGGACAAAGGAGTGTCAAGCACATAGTGGTTGCATTCTTATAGTCCAATTTATATTGTATGGCGTCTTAGTCACTGACACCAACTTAGATATAGGACCCTCTCAATTCCTGGTGCAGTGTGCTTAAAAGCGAAAAGCGCAAAAAAGCAAGAGTCTCCCGGGAATGAAGCACTACACTTATTATATATAAGCCCAGAACTTATTAAAATATAAATGGCAATTCAGTACATACAATGTCAAAATTCCAAGTAACACCACTTTCAACATCCAATGTACAAAAGCTACAAATTCATCCCAACAACTGAAATAAAACATTACTCCCTCTGTCTATGTGGCACTATGTCATTTTAGCCGGTCCCAAAAAGAATGCTATCACTTTTCCTTATATAGAAATAATTTATCTTTAAAATTCCTACTTTACCCTTAATTATTGATTTAGCCATATCTATGATTAGTGACCACAAATTTCAATAGTCTTTTTTTCTTTCTTTAACTCTTTTTCAAGTCAAACACCGCCACATAAATTGGGACGGCGGGAATACTATATAACTTTCACAAGCAAAACAAAACTTTAAAATATAAATGGCAATTCAATACATACAATGTCAAAATTCCAAGTAACACCATCACTTTCAACATCCAATATACGGAAATGACACATTCATCCCAACAAAAAAGGACAACTCGGTGCACTAAGCTCCCGCTATGGGCGAGGTCCAGTGAAGGGCCGGACCACAAAGATCTATTGTATGCAACCTGCATTTCTGCAAGAGACTGTTCCACAGCTCGAACCGTGACCTCCTAGTCACATGGCAACAACTTTACCAGTTACGCTAAGGTTCCCTTCAAATTCATCCTAACAGCTGAAATAAAATTGTATTCCCTCCATCTATGGGGCACTATATCCTATTTAGCCAATCCCAAAAAGAATATCACATTTTCTTATTTATAAATAATTTATCTTTAAAATTTCTACTTTATTCTTAGTGAATTGATTTACATCCACACAAATATCTATGGTTTGTTTTAAACCACAAGTTTCAAAAGTCCTCTTTTCTTTCTTAAACTTTGTGTCGAGTCAAACATCGTCAGATAAATTGAGGCGATGGGGGTACTATGTAACTTTCTCTAGCCCAACATAGCTTTAATAGAAAAATTGATTTCTTGGTTTCAAAAAATCACCCGTAGGAAAGATCAATTTGCAACGTTAACTTTCATATTTAATTGCTTTAAGAACAGTAGTAGTTAGCTTTACCTGCAAGTAAAGTTAGATAGTTGTGTAAATAATTCTAGTCTTGTATGTAATAGGAGTAGATATGTCATATTCTCATATGTAGCAAGAGTAGAATATGCTATGTAGGGCTCATTGTATCATTGTTAATAAAATAGATGTTTCTCCCGTACGTTCTCACATGATATTAGAGCTTCAGTGAGAAAATTATCGTTGTGCGTCATCGCCGAGTAATTTCCCAACAACTTCGTCTTGTTCCCAGGGTTCATCGCCGCTATAGTGGTATTGTGCATACACCAGTACCACCATCAGATCCGAAACTCTTGTGCGACAAAACCCCAGAAATCCAAATCCCAACGGAATAGTCAGTCATCGTGTGTCTTTCCGGTTGACGACTCAAAATTGATTTGCGTTATCTCCTTGTCGATAAGTGTTGTGTGAAAACAATCATTACCATCTTGTTCGGAAAAGTCAGGTGACAAAACCCCAGTCAATCGCTCCGGTAGAAAGTCCCTCACGGCTAGAACTAGGGTTCTGGTGAGCTCATCTGACACACGCACCAGTGCGTGGAACACTTTCCAAAAAGAATTTTCAAAATTTTCTTTAAGACAGTTGTTTCGTGGGGTGATTCCGAGTCCACCAGTACAATTTCCTACATAACCCGAGAACTTTGGAATTTTCCGACAAGCCACTGTAAGTTTTCCGACGCGTGTGAGCCATTCCGGCCATTTTTTCACAAAACATCTTCAGTACAACTTACTCGTCCAATGATTTCGAGCCTAGCCATATAAATTACATCAAATTCTAACAACTTTTCTTTCTTTTTTTCCGGCGTAAACAATGCACTTTTTCGGCGTGACAGTAATTTCTAGAAAGAAATCTATTTTGTAGTAGTGTTTTAGAACCTATTTTATGGTGTTGAATTCGGCTTAGTCTCACAATTTTCAAAATTTTAGGCGACTTTTCGGTCAATTTCTATTTATCAACAACCAGGGGGAGTCTAATGGCCTTGTATGTTACTTGCACCAGTCACTTTATGGTCTAGTGGCCTTGTATGTCACTTGTGCCGGTCACTTTATGGTTTAGAGCAGTCTCCCCGAGTCATGTTTTGTAAGTTCAGCACAATTATTTAGGAGTCTGGTATGACTTATAGTGAAGTCGAATGATCAGCTTGTAGATATTTGCACCAAGTCTCTCGTATTAGTTACATATGTAACAAACTCAGTACATGTAATTTTTATGCATCGACTTGAGGAGAAGTGTTACATAGTTGCGTAAATAATCCTAGTCTCATATGTAGTAGGAGTAGATATGTCCTAGTCTCATATGTAGTAAGAGTAGAATATGTATTATATATAGGGCTCATTGTATCATTGTTCATAGAATAGATTTTTCTCCCGTACGCTATCACAAGTATCATTTTTATTCTCCTAAAAATCAGTTTATAAACAAAGAATTAGAGAGTAAAACACAAGTCAGAGAACAGATGAGGAAGTAGAGAATTCCCGGAACTTAAGAGGGTGGCAGGCTCTACTTTTATCCTCCTTTTGGTCTTTTTATTACTTTGTGCATCTTTTAAAGACAAGTTCAAAGAAGATATTGCCTCTTGTTCAGAACTCTTTGAGCTTTGCTGTCTGAAACAAATACTTCTTTGAACTAGCTTCACTGTACATACGAGAAGCAAATGACCCCTTGCTTCACACGCTTTCAGTTTCTGCTTTACGCGATGAAGCATTCACTATAACTAATACTGCCAAGACCTGAGTATATTTCCCAGTTGTATTCACTGTTCACGCTCAATGTTAAGGGGAAAAATAAGGATCCAACATGCAGAAAGAAAGACATAGTCTTAACAAATCCTACTTGAATACATACCTTTTCTTAACAAATCCTACTTGAATACATACCTTTCCAGCAATATCAGGTGCTGAACCATGCACAGCCTCAGCAAGAGCAATCCCTCCTTCACCAATATTGCAACTGCGAGAGAAATCATCTTCAGGCAAAACTAACAAAATGCACTCAAATGGGACATTAGACATCTTCAAAGGCTAAAAAGCACATACCTTGGAGTTAAGCCCAAACCACCAATCAGACCAGCACAAAGGTCGCTGATAATGTCACCATAAAGGTTAGGCATCACCAAAACATCAAAAAGTGTTGGATTTTTCACAAGCTGTAAAAATTAAAAGGGAAGTAGGTCATGCACAAAAAGATTCCAGATAGTAATGGACACTTTAAAATGAGGCGGTATTTGTCTGACAATATTCTGTAAAACTTATTCTAGGCATTTGAATAAGATATAAATACTAGAATGGCAATGAAGTGATTAGTCTTACCATCATACAACAATTGTCAATAACAACTTCCTCATACTTTATCTCTGGGTACTTCTCTGCTACCTCTCGGCAACACTTGAGGAAAAGACCATCAGTCTTTTGCATGATGTTAGCTTTGTGAATTGCAGACACTCTCTCTCTTCCATGAGCCTTGGCATAGTGAAACGCATACTCCGCAACCCTTAAGCTTGCTTGACGAGTGATGATCTTGAGACTTTCAACCACACCCCTTACGACCTGATACCAAATGCAAATGAATTTGAAGATCTAAGCTATTCTTTTATATTAAAATAATTGTAGAAAGAGACAACTTACTTGATGTTCCAGACCACTGTACTCTCCTTCAGTGTTTTCCCTGATAGTGATGAGATTGACATCATCATAGCGAGTCTTGTATCCAGGTAGGCTGTAGCAAGGTCTAACATTGGCATACAGATTTAACTCCTTCCTCAATGTAAGGTTCAAGGAACGATGACCTTTCCCGATAGGTGTAGCCATTGGCCCTTTCAAACCAACCTTATTTCTTCTCACTGATTCAAGACTCTCCCATGTCAGAAAACTATTGGTTCTAGGGTCTATCTCCTTCCCTACATAGTGTTCTTCCCATTCAATTGGTACCTCAGCAGTCTTGAAAATCTGTACATATTAATAATTTACTTATTCCTCCATACATTTAATGAAGCAATAAAGAGCCTAAGAAGCAAGTTACAAACCACATCCAAATATGTTCAATTTTTGGTCTATTCTGCAATAAGTCTGAATATTACATGTCAAAAAGCAGGTTATAAACCAGATCCAAATAGGTTGATATTTATCAAATCAATTGGAAATCAAAATATATGAGAACAAGTTCGAACCGGACCTGTCTGACGGAGTCAGCGATCTCAGGGCCAATACCATCGCCGGGGAAAAGAGTAGCGCGGATCAAATTCGAATTGGACTCCGAACTGAAGCTCCGATCCAAATACCTAATCGACGAACTAGCGCGGCTACGTAGGAGTCTTCTGGCAATCTGAAAAGCCATTGTCTTGGATCTTTTGAATTGCTCTCAACTGACGCAACAATTGTATAAAATAGTTGAAAATTTTCCAGTAAAAGTCCGAGAGAGGAATGATAAAGGCTTGGCGCTTGGGCCGTCTAATGTGGGTTGGGAATGTGAGTGAAAATATCACGGTATAGCCACTTTTTATACTTAGTCAATTAAAAATAGTCAATATTTATCAAGTTTATGAAAAATAGCTACTATTTTACTGTAATAGGGACCGATCCAGTATAATATACGAGAGTTTTGGTATATTTGTGTATGAACTCCAACATATTATGCTAGACCGATATATTTTGCTAACTCCTATAAAATTTGTGGGAGATTGGAGCACCAATGCTTCAAATTCCAGTATATTATACTGGACAATTATACTTGCCGAAACTCCCGTAAAATTTACGGGAGTTCCACCATAGTTATTCTGGAACTCCGTAAAATTTACGGGAGTTCAAGCATACTTATGCTAGAACTCCCGTAAAATTTGCGTGCATATTTTTCGAATTTTGAACAGTGTTTTTGCTCAGATTTAAAGTGGCTAAATTTCGATGACTTTTGAAACTTGGTAAATCTGGCTATTTTTTAATTTCTCCCGGAATGTGAAGTCGGGTGAAGTGCAAGAATAGCCACTTTTAAGCTAACTATTTAAAAGATATACACATTTATAATGTATTTAAAGATTAGTCAATTCATTTAAACTTTTGGATTAAGTATTCTAAATTTCAAAATAAAGCACTCAGGGAGTATTTGGTACGAAAAAAAATATTTTATAGTTTTCCCATATTTGATTGGCTTAAATGTTTTGAAAAACATTTTCCTTATGTAGTCATTTTAGGAGGAAAATGTTTTCCTTATCAAAAGAAAGGGAAAACATTTTCCAAAACTCCTACTCAACCTTACCCACCCCCACTCCACCCTCTCTTTTCAAAAAATATTTACCACCCACCCTACTACCCCTCCACCCCACCCCACTCCACCCCTACGAAATATATTTTTTTGGTTTGCAATTTCAAATTTTTATTTTTTCGTTTTTCCTCCATCTACCCCCTCACCTCCCCCCCACACCACCACCACAACCACCACCCCGCATATATATTTTTTTTTGTAATTTCAATTTTCTATTTTTTGCATTTTTCCTTACTACCCCCCCCCCCCCCGAGAAAAATATTTTTTTAAATATATTTTTCACTTTCAGATTTTTTTATTTATCGATTTAAAGGTTCAAAATTTTACAAGCTCCAAAGCTATGAGTTCAGAGGTTTATGTGTTTGGAAGTTTACGGTTCAAAATTTCACAGTTTTGAAAGTTTATGAAATTTGTGGGTACGGAAAGTTGTTGGTTTGAAATTTTATGGCTTCATGTTTATTATATCTAAATTATTATGAATACTTTTGAGAAGTCATTTTCCTTAATTTGCGTACCAAACACCGGAAAATGAATAAGATTACTATTTATTTTCCAAAAAAATATTTTTCACAGAAGACATTTCCTCTTATACCAAACATACCCTTAGTGTCCTGAAATTTTGAGTTGTTAATTTGAAATTCAAGACTAAACGTCTTGAATTTCAGAACTATTAATTTGAAATTCAGGACATAAGATTTGAACTTCAAGACACAATTTTTTCAAACTTTAGGACACGATATATTTTAAACAACATGCTTAAAAATGGCTACTTGGTGTCATTTCCATGTTGTTGTTTGATGGCAAACACAAAATTAGTCAGTCAGCTGAAACTAATTTATTTGCTAGACAATATATATATATAGTACTTTGTTATGTATATTTTGATTTGTTAACTATTGTAACTTATAGTTTTTTTATAGAGGTAATACATAAATTGCCCATCATACTTGTCCGGAAAAGTCATTTACATACCTTAATTTTGCATGCGACATATGTCCCCCTTATTCTTGTTTGGCGTGAATTTAATACCCCATTGGTAATACATAGTCAATCTTGTGGTGGGAGGTGTAATACACACGCACCATGTGTCAACACCTGATTGATTTATATTTTTTACTTATTTAATTATTTTATTTTAAGGGGTTGTTTTGTCTTTTCACCCCTTTACAATTGCAAAAATAGTTTTTTTAACAAAATATTTTTTCTTGTAAACATATATTTGTAAAAACTGATTTTTTTAAGCAGATTTTTTTTCTTCATTTTTTAATAAAATAGTTTTTCCAATTTTTATAAAATAAAATTCTTTTACAAAACTGAAAAAATAAAAATAATATTTTTCAAAAAAGAAAATATTTTGTTGAAAATAATTTTTTCAGTTTTTAAAAAACAAATATATTTTGTTATCTATTTTTACAAAAAAAAAAATTTACAAGTTTGTTTTTCTAGGTTTTACAAAAACAATATTTAAAAAAAACTGAAAAAATGAATAAAAAAATATTTTTCAAAAGCGAAAATAATTTATTGAAAATATGTTTTTCAGTTTTTAAAAAACGAAACTATTTTATTAAAAACTGGAAAAATAATTTGTTTTTACAAAACAAAAAAATCTGTTTTTACAAATACTTTTTTAAAACAAAACTATTTTTGCAATTGTAAAGGGGTGAAAAGACAAAAAAGTCCCTCAAAACAAAATAATTAAATAAGTGAAAAATATAAATCAACCAGATGTTGACACGTGGCACGCATGTATTACACCTCCTACCACAAGATTGATTATGTGCTACCAATGGCATATTAAATTCAGCCTAAACAAGAATAGGGAGGACATAGGTCGCACGGAAAGTTAAGGTGTGTAAATGAATTTTTCGGACAAGTTCGATGGGCAATTTATGTATTATCTCTACTTTTATATACTTTCTAAATATGTAGATTTTATTTCAGTATACCTAAAAAAGTCTATGTCTAAATTTAGTCATTTTGACCCTCGTATTCTGAAAAGATTTAAACAAATTAAAACGAAAGGAGCGCATTTTATCGGCCATTATTTTTTTTAGAGGCGCCGAAGGTTTACATTTCTCTCTTGTTTAATTGTATGTTAATATTGTAATACTCCTACATTGTATTTCATTGTTACTTTAAGTACTTTATAGTTACAATTTATAGTATTGTATTGCAAAGGGATTTGGAAAAAGTTTTCCTACTTTTCAAAATGCAAATGGAAAAGATATAGCCAATAAGTGTGCAGGAACTTCTAAGATATTTGTAATATATTGATAGTGTAAAAATTTCTTTTACCCTATCATAATCTATACATAATAAGTAAATTTAGTAACCTAAGAATACGATATATATATTACCGGTTACAACATATTAAAATGACGGATGGTGTGCAAAGTTCTTTAAATTATTGTTGTATATGAATTAAATCCAAACTAAAACAAGTATTTTCTCTTTCTTCTAGATAATATCAATAACAAACCAAAACTAAAATATAAAATAGTATATTAGTTATTTGTAATGGAATAAATTGAGTCAAAAAATTTCCAAGAAAATAGTACAGAAAAAGAGATTGTTGTAAGGTGATCCAACTTTTAAGGGGAAAAAAGGAATTTTAGACATTCAAAGAATAATTGAATGGTGTCTCCTTTTTTATAGACATTTTACCAAAATTATATGGTTGTATATAAATGAATGGTAGAGGTTTGAAATAAGCAAACATTAATAAATCTCTCTCTTTCAACACCCGAGCCTTATAAATATTTAAGGGGATTGAAAGAGGGAGTAGAAACAGGCGTTTTGTGTATTTGGAGATTCCAAGAAAAGTGAAAAAGTAAATAAACAACAAAAAATAAGGAGAGAGGCAGAGCAATTCTGCAAATAAGTCTCTCTCCATTTATTTCTTTTAACAAGAAAGATTTTTAGTCTTTCTTGTTTTTTCTCATGTGTTGAAAAACATATATTAATTTTCCTTCTCTTGGTTCCTCTTATTAAATTATCATCATGACGTCTAATTTATCATTAGAAGATATCAAAAATGAGCAAGTTGACCTTGTAAGTTAAATTCTCCTCATCTCTTTTTTCCCCTTGTATATTTTTCATTTTCTTGATTTTTTTTTACTGGAAATACTTTGCATTAATGGCAAAAGCTAATTCAGCTTTTAGAGTTAGTGAGTTTAAAATGAATTTGATCGTATATGATATATTCTACTTTTTTTTTTTTTGCATAAATATTTACATAGTTCGAGTCAAAAATAATATATTTATTTAAACTGGCTCTAATGATATGCATGTCACGTAGATCATATTATACGCGCACAAGCACTTATACCATGCAAATAGTACACCATGCATTAGGAGGCACGTTACGTAGACCATAGACCATATATTATACGTAGCGGACACCAAGCATTAGGTGCATGTCACGTAGACCATATATTATAAGTCTCGGACACTTATAATAACAGTGTAAAGATTTTTTATATTATTAATGTAATTTTAATCATGTTATCACAAATTAGTTGTTTCTAATTAAGCAGATGAAAATGATACTATAATGAATGAATGTGCAGGAAAACATTCCGGTGGAGGAAGTGTTTCAGCAGCTAAAATGTAGCAAACAAGGATTATCATCTGAAGAGGGCAAAACAAGGCTCCAAATATTTGGCCCCAACAAACTTGAAGAGAAAAAGGTAGTTTTTTTTTTTTCATTAATAATCTTCATATTCTAAAGGGCAGCTTAAGCTCCCCGCTATGCACAGGGTCCGTGAAAGAGCCGGACAAGGGTCAATTATACGCAGCCTTATCCTGCATGTTTGCAAAAGGCTACTTCCACGGCTCAAATCTTAATATTCTATTTTAATTAAGTCTTGAATATGAGCATTAATTATAACCTTTGTTTATTGATTGTAGGAGAACAAGCTTCTCAAATTCTTGGGGTTTATGTGGAATCCTCTATCATGGGTTATGGAATCAGCTGCTATTATGGCCATTGTTTTGGCCAATGGAGGAGTAATTACAATATTGACTTATATACTTAGTTTTTATATTAAGAAGATTAATTAGTGCATATTTAGTAATGGAGAAATCTTGAAAAAAATGCAGGGCAAGCCACCGGATTGGCCAGATTTCGTTGGTATCACTGTATTGCTCGTAATCAACTCTACTATCAGTTTTATTGAAGAAAATAATGCAGGAAATGCTGCAGCTGCCCTTATGGCTAATCTTGCTCCCAAAACTAAGGTACCCTACAATTCATTATCGAGAAGCGGATGCGGGATTTAAACTTCATAGGTTCAACCTTTACATTCTTATTACAAAACCTGCCTTTTTTTCTTTTGAAATAATGGCTTCAAAAATTTAATATCCGTTGATGTTTTAATGATTTGTAGGGTTTTTGAAATAATGGCTTAAAAACTTTAATATTTTTCATTGTTTTAATGATTTCACATATATATATATTTATGCTCCGTGTGAAAAACGTTGGTTCAATTGAACTCAGCAGTTGATCTACTTAACTCCAAGGCCGTTTCCTGGAAAAATGTAAGATTATTATTTCTTGTAATCTCTGACTTCTTACTTCTTTAAATTTTGACACCCCTTAATAAAATCTTGGCTCCGCTACTGGTTGAACTCATTGAACCTATATTTTGTCCACCTCTAGTTTACTCCTCGATTGATTTTTCAATGTGTTATAATGTTATTGACCATAATCTTTGAAAAAATGTGGCTTAATTCCAGATATTGAGAGATGGAAAATGGTCAGAGGAGGATGCCTCAATCTTGGTACCAGGTGATCTTATTAGTATCAAGTTGGGAGATATTGTCCCAGCCGATGCTCGTCTTCTTGAAGGTGATCCCCTCAAGATTGACCAGGCTGCACTCACTGGTGAGTCCTTACCAGTGACAAAGTTCCCTGGTGCTGAGGTTTTCTCTGGTTCCACTGTCAAGCAAGGAGAAATCGAGGCAGTAGTCATCGCTACTGGTGTTCACACCTTCTTTGGAAAGGCTGCTCATCTTGTAGATAGCACAAACCAAGTTGGCCATTTCCAAAAGGTAAAAGAAAATAACTAATGGTTTGTGATCTGAAGTTAAAGATTAACTTAAAAAAAGATTGTGATTTGCGATTCTGAATTTTTTCTGGATTGTGATGATCAGGTGTTGACTGCCATCGGAAACTTCTGTATCTGCTCTATTGCTGTGGGAATGGTGATTGAGATTGTGGTTATGTACCCAATTCAGAGGCGTAAATATAGAGATGGAATTGACAACTTGCTTGTGTTGCTTATCGGAGGTATCCCAATTGCCATGCCAACAGTCTTGTCTGTGACCATGGCTATTGGATCTCATAGGCTTGCACAACAAGGTGCCATTACAAAGAGGATGACTGCTATTGAGGAAATGGCTGGTATGGATGTTCTTTGCAGTGACAAGACCGGTACCCTCACCCTCAACAAGCTCACCGTTGACAAAAATTTGATTGAGGTTTGTAATCAAAACAATGCTGTACCTTTTTTCGTGATTATTATAGTTATATTTGAGGAAATATGAAGGCGAAAACGTTATCAATGGTTGTTGGTGGTTGTAGGTTTTCCCTAAAGATGCGGACAAGGATACCGTTATGTTACTTGCTGCTAGGGCTTCCAGAGTTGAAAACCAAGATGCTATCGATGCTTGCATCGTTAACATGTTGGGCGATCCTAAGGAGGTAATATGTTTTATCACTAGTTGATATTAGTAGTTTTTTCACTATTCCAAGAAATTGTAAAATGACATTATATGCTTCTTGTAACTTTGTAGGCAAGAGCAGGCATCCAAGAGGTTCATTTCTTACCTTTCAATCCGGTTGAAAAGCGCACAGCAATTACATATATTGATGACAAAGGAAACTGGCACAGGGCTAGCAAAGGAGCTCCTGAGCAAGTACGATAGTGTTTCTATATTTGCCTTCAGTTCATGTATTTCCAGTATTTGGCATCTCATCTGTCGTTACCCTTTGCCAGATTATTGAACTTTGTGAGCTCAAAGGAGAAATCAGGAAGAAGTCCTTAGATATCATCGACAGCTATGCCAACCGTGGTCTTCGTTCCTTGGCTGTGGCAAGACAGGTAAACTAACATACTGTTAGATAATTCTGTTTGGATAAGTGCATCATATTATTGATCATCGTTAACTAAGCATGAATACGTGATATTTATGCAGACTGTACCAGAGAAGAGCAAGGAAAGTGATGGTTCACCTTGGGAATTCGTTGGGCTTCTGCCCCTTTTTGATCCTCCAAGGCATGACAGTGCTGAAACAATCCGCAAAGCTCTTGATCTTGGTGTTAATGTTAAGATGATCACTGGTGACCAGCTCGCCATCGGTAAGGAAACTGCCCGTAGGCTTGGTATGGGAACCAACATGTATCCTTCTTCAGCTCTTCTTGGAGAGCACAAAGATGCAGCCATTGCTTCAATTCCTGTCGATGAGCTCATTGAAAAGGCAGATGGTTTTGCCGGAGTCTTCCCAGGTAAATATTAGATCATTGAACCACAATATAGAAAAGTTTAGGCAAAAGAACTAACATAAAAAGGTTTGATTTTGTGTAGAGCATAAATATGAGATTGTGAAGAAGCTCCAAGAAAGAAACCATATCTGCGGTATGACAGGAGATGGAGTGAACGATGCACCAGCACTAAAGAAGGCAGACATTGGTATTGCTGTAGATGATGCAACAGACGCTGCCAGGAGCGCATCTGATATCGTCTTGACTGAACCAGGTCTTAGTGTTATCGTGAGTGCTGTGTTGACGAGCAGAGCCATCTTCCAGAGGATGAAGAACTACACCATCTATGCAGTTTCAATCACAATCCGTGTCGTTATGGGATTCATGCTCATTGCCCTTATCTGGAAGTTCGACTTCTCGCCATTCATGGTCCTTATCATTGCCATACTCAATGATGGAACTATCATGACCATCTCTAAGGACAGAGTGAAGCCATCTCCATTGCCCGATTCGTGGAAACTTAAAGAAATCTTTGCCACTGGTGTTGTCCTCGGAACCTACCAAGCCATCATGACTGTTGTGTTCTTCTACCTTGCAGCTGACACTGACTTCTTCTCCGTATGTTATTCTAAACTTAAAACAAAAGTTGAAACAAAACATGAACTAAACTAACAATCTTTATTATATATGTGCAGGAAAACTTCCATGTTAGATCAATCAGAAACTCTCCAACTGAGCTTACAGCTGCTCTATACCTTCAAGTGAGCATTATCAGTCAAGCTCTCATCTTTGTGACCAGATCAAGAAGCTGGTCATTCGTCGAACGCCCTGGCCTTATGCTTGTTGGTGCTTTCTTTGCCGCCCAATTGGTAAGGATCTTGAAAACTAACTTACTTGACTTGGTTTTCAATGTGTTGTTATATCGGAAATAGCCTCTCTACCTTCTCGAAGGTAGGGGTAAGGTCTACGTATTCCCCCCCCCCCCCGACTCCACATTATGGGATTACACTGAGTTTGTTGTTGTTGGTTTTCAATATGTGGCTACTTGAAATTCATAATTTTCTCCCACTTTTTCCAGGTTGCTACCGTGCTCGCTGTATATGCAAACTGGGAATTTGCCAGGATCAAGGGAGTTGGTTGGGGATGGGCAGCAGTTATCTGGATCTACACTATTATTACCTATATCCCTCTTGATATTCTTAAATTCATCATCCGTTTCGCTTTGAGTGGAAGGGCATGGGATTCAATGATCCAGAACAAGGTAAAAGAAGCAACAAAAAATGCCATAACATGAACATTTCCATTGAATTCTATTCTTGACTAATTAGTATTATAATTTCTTGAATATATCAGACTGCATTCACAACCAAGAAGGACTACGGAAGGGGTGAAAGGGAAGCACAATGGGCTTTAGCTCAACGTACACTTCACGGTCTGCAGACACCAGAAAACACTGGCCTATTCAATGACAAGAACTACAGGGAATTGTCTGAGATTGCTGAGCAGGCTAAACGTCGTGCTGAGGTTGCAAGGTATATGAACAATATCATAGATGTTATATTAAAAATGACAGCCTGGTGCACAAAGCATTCTGCATCACGCAACGTCCAAGGAAGAGCCGCACCCCAAGAGGGAGCGATGTAGGCAGCCTAATGCAAGCATTGGCTGATTCCACGGCTCGAACCAATGACATATACAGAGACAACTTGATTGTTGCTCCAAGGACCGATAGATGTTAAATTACTATGATAAATTGTTTTGAGTGTCACAAACCTATACTTACAAGAACTATGTTATTGCAGGTTGAGAGAGCTACACACTCTAAAGGGACATGTTGAATCAGTGGTCAAGCTAAAGGGACTAGATATTGAAACAATTCAACAACACTACACTGTCTAAAGAAGCTGTAAATCAAATCAATTTTCATTTTTCCCCATATATGGAGGACAATTTTCAGCTGGCATTATGTTGGATGAGGATATTGTTTTGTTGAAGAACAAGGGCTAGCTGTGCACCAAAAAAAAAAATCTTGAATAGTTATCTATAGAAGAAAAAAAGAAAATTAAAAAAAAAAAGTTGTAAGTAGTAGTTATTTTTTTTCTTTATTGTTATTTATCCTATCTATACAATGTATGTTATTTTATTTGGTTAGAACAAATCTCTTTGTCTCCACAATTTTTTGAATTACTTTTTGTTGCAAATGGAGTTCTTCTATAGCAATGTTGTTTTCTTTTTCTGGGGGGGCTGAAAATCAATAAATGAGAGTTGAAGGAGATGAAGGGAGTAGGAATACATGAAAAAAGTAATGAAAAATATGTAGTTAGGTATAAGTAGTAGGATTGAAGATAGTATTGTAATAATGTGTAGTTTGTAAGGTTATTGTAAATATTAATATAGAAATAACCTACTTATATTAATACTATTTATAGCTTCAATGTGCATGTTGTCATGCATAATTTTGCTTTTTTTCAACTAAACAAACAAGGAAATACAGCAAAGAGAAGTGAGAGGGAAGAATTTTTTTTAAAAAATGAAGAAAGTAGAAAATAAAGATGAAGAATATTATAAATAAATCTTTCAAAGAAAATTAAAGAAGCCTGCAATTTTTGGCCTCCCTGTCTCATAACTATCTCTTTTAACATAACTTTGGGTAGTTTTCCTTTATGCTTCCCTCAAATCAATACTCCTTCGTCCCTTTATTCAATATCCATCATGCTATGAATCTGGCTTTAGGAAGAATACGGGCTTTGCTTCGTAATTTTCAGATGTTGAACTCTTTTATCTTCGCCAAGAAAAGGGAGAAAAGGATTAATTAACCGATCAACTCTACCTGGATCCAAATTATTTGAAGCAAGTTAATAAAAGCAATTAATTTGGTTGCAAGGCTTTCTAAGAAAACAAAGACATCCATTTTCTTTTCAATTCACAAACTTATGTTTAAATTCTATTATTCCTAGTTATTATCAAACTTTATTAAGGGTGATGAACTCATAGTTGACATGTAATATAGATCAAAACACTCTCTTATATGACTAATGTACTGCTGATCTTCAAAAATAAAAATAAAAACTTCTGTTTTTACTTGCTACATCTTTTCTTTTGCACCATACAACAATGACTATGCCTCAATTCCAAGCAAGTTAGATGTGGCTAAAAAGGATTACAAAACCAGATATGCTTTTGCACCATAGAAAACATATAAAGTAATTAGTTTTCTCTATTCTCTTAGCCACCCAACAACCTACCATTACATTAATACACATTTACATCAGAAGTTTTGTTGTTACAATAGAGCAAGACTATCATTGCCTGCTATAAAGGAAGTGAACTTGTTGGAGAGACCGCTAGCCACAACAGCAACTACTACGCCTCAATTCCAAGTGAGTTCGGGCCAACTATATGATTTCTTACTATCCATGTCGCTCCACTAAGCACGTCCATTAAGAACTAATACAATGCTCAAGCCCATGCAGGTTTGGGGTCGGCTATTTGAATCCTCATTGTCCATGTCGCTCCATTTAAGCCCATTCTGTCTAATATTATTTAAGAAAATAATAACGAGGACATTTGACAATTTCTTCCCCTATTGTTTCATTCGATGCTTCCATGACGTTAATTCAGAAGGGATCAAGTCTTCATTACATGAAAGAACAGAGCGTGCAATTAATTTTCCAAGCCAAGCATGGTAGAACAAACCTCTGGAACCAAGCCCTGTAAATAGCCAGTATTTACACTCTCTGGGGCCGCCAATGAATTCATCTACACAACCCAAGAGTGGAAGTGATCCTTCTGCAGTAAGCGGTGGCATTGCCCTTAGCCCTGCACATGCTCCTGTTACGGTCCAATCTTTTATTGCTGGATATACAGCAGATGCCTTTGGCAGTAACTCTTCAAGAGCTTTAGAAGCTTCTTCTTCTGGGACGTGTCTGGAATAATTCCTCGATTTCCATTCCCACGTTGACCCCAAATACAATGTTCGAGGTCCCTGAACAGCAAGCCATGCATCTGAAAGGATGGAAGGACTGTGCTCTGGATACTCCTCTCTGAAGTCAACCAATAACTTTATGCCTTAGATACTCGACATAGAAGAAAATAGCAGAGGACATGTCAAAAAGGTTTTTTTTTTTTTTTTTTTTGGGGGGGGGGGGGGAGATGGATGATGGTAGGTTAAAAATTGAACTAGGCAACAAATCCCTTGTGCTAGAAATCAGAACCAACTAAACTCAATCTTCTCAAATAAATATTACTGTATACTGATATTCTGTTATCCAGAAAGAAGAATAAAGGGACACAAGGAGCTGGAATAACTTCGTGAAGAAAGTCCGAATTAGCAGTTTTTTAGCTGTGCATTACCTTTTGGGGTAATAGTCTAAATTGTGACCATTACATTTGAAACACCTTGCTCTATGAAATGAAATGCAAGGTATGAAAAAGGGAAGTAATTATAAATTATCATTAGCCTATCACAATCATGAGAGACTTATTGTCATCAAAGTCTAATGTGCAATCAAGAAAGGCTAATGTAAATACATCTACGTATTTAAAGATAGGATATATTTCAGTATTCCCCATAAAAATGTCACTTCATTGCTAAAGAATATATTCATTATATATGGGAAAATTACAAAAGTCAATCAATGTCATATTTTCTTTATAATATTTAGCAAATAAAGTATGGATAAAAATGAGGATATCAAGAAAATGGAGATATCTGATGGATACTGTAGATATATCCATGTAAAAGATGTATAAAGTATAAAGATATTAAGACGTCCCAGTTTTCAAGGTTTGAACTCTTCTTCTTGAGACAAGAGTGGGTTGGCATAGTGGAAAGAACCTTCCACCTTCAACCTACAAGGTTAGGGGGGTTGAATCATCTGGAGGGGGGGGAAGAGGCATGGGGTTGGGGTTTGGCATATTTGAAAGGAAAAAGAAAAAGGAACTTCTTGATATGGGAGTTGCACACATGTACCTGATGTGATCAGGGAGCTGCAAGTGAGCAATAACACCTCTACATGTCCTCAATGGAAGCCTTCCAGAGAACTCGGGAAGAAAAGCTGCTCTAGCACCTAGACATACGATCACTGCATCATATTCACCTGAAAAGAATATGCAAATCACTAAAATTTGACAAGATCATGAAACAATAAAATCACCTAAAGTCATTGATGCTGTTGTCATATTTACCTGAAAAGAACATGCTAATAACTAGAATTAGACAGGACCACCAAAAATTAGAAAATCGCCTAAATAATTGATCAGTTCACTTTAAACACTACGCACATTCTGCCCAAAGAAACCTATAATAGGTAAAAAAATCCAACTCCGACCTAGACTAGACTCTTCACAAAATAAAGGTAATCACTGTTAGAAGTCTAAGTCCTAACAGTACCATTGAGTACAAAGAGAAGCAGCAAAGTTAATTCCCTTATTTGTTTAGGAAGCAAGGAAAGTGGGTGATGATGCAACCGTCACAGTTAGCTTAATAACCCCTTCACATTGGACAAAAGAGAATAAACTTTATTAATGTTACCCTCATTCTGTTGACGAAGTAAGTAAATAGCTCACCTGGAGAGTGGAGGTTGCAAGCTCTTAAATTTATTATTAACAGAATTTTTTCCTTTTTTAGAAAAGAAAACACAAAAGAAAGGAGAAATGTTTGTTTTGCTACTGCACCAGTATATGAGAAACCACTTCTTGGCTACATTCTTTCTGGTGATACAAAGCTACAGTTGGAATCCAAGGAAGCTAAGGTGATTTAATAACATACCTGCTAATTCTTGAAGATTATGAACTGATTTCTTGTGCAAATATAACTCTTTACATGAAATGCCTGAACTGCACTTGGATTCCACAAAAGTTCTGCATGCTAAGTAGAGAGCCTGAGAGATTATCAACAGTAAAACACCTTAATGAAATAAAGGAATAGGGACTAGTTCAGAGTTCTATATTTATCAGGACTTCTCCCTCTAGACCTCAAGGTAATTCTGAGGATGAACATTTACAGCTTCACGCATATGGAATGCCAAGTCCAAACGCACACACAAACCGGGTACAAGCTTCTGCGCAGCATCCTTGTGAATCGACTCTATTCTGCAGCTGGCAATGCAGTTTTGAGCATTCTAGTCAAGGACAAGAAGACACATTCCCATAATCATGAAGTTACATATAAGTTTCTTGTTTCATGTAATAATTTGATGTACTCACATCATTCATCACATCCATATTCTTCACAGAGAGTGTTGGTCTCACGATTCCACTGTTGATCATCACAAACCAATTTGCTTAGAGAGTAATAAGATGGTTATACGTCTTCCATACGAAGAAAGAAACTAAAAGCGCAAAGGAACAAAAGCTGCCCGAGTACAGGGCATCGGTCAACTAAAGTGTACGGGCCGGTTTTCCAACTAATCTATACTATATTAAAAGCACGAAAAGGTTCACTTATATGCTCAGGTAACCTGCTGCAGCTCAATCATGATTACATATTAATAAAATACTAAGTATAAACTACACTAAGTCAATAGAATGATATGTTTAATGTGATGCTAACGACAAATTGGATGTCAAAAAAAAATGCATGATAAAAAAGAAAAGGACGCGACAGTGAGCAGCATCCCCTTTTCTTTTACTTACTTGTTGGAAACAAGATTTTTAAACAGAACTTATCAGTAATTTATAGTGAAACTCCAAAGGAAAGGAAATAACTTTTTTACATTTTTAGAAATTGAAATCATTACCAGTATATCCAAAAGCATATATTAAGACATCTTTAGCAGTTAGCAGCTTATATATAACATGCTTTACACTACTAACCTTCTCCTGACTATAAAGTCACCTTCTTTTGCTACAGTTTCTTGCTTTCCCATGTCTAAAGATCGAGCATCTTCAGCAATATTTAGAAGCTTTAAACTTTCTTTCCAGCATTCTTCTCCTCGCCACAGAAGCTTAACTGCAAATTTTGAGTTAAATCTCAAAAAGTGATTATTATAAAAATAACATTTTTTTTCTTTATGCAACCAAAATGCTGAGAGACAGTGTAAGGAATTTGAAAGTAGAACTCTGAAGCCCAAGTGAGTTTGTCTCTTCCTATTAAAAAAGTTCACATCCACCTTTGGGAGAGTAGGGATGAAGGAGTCCACCAGACATTCCAGATGCACCTCCACCAATGCCAACTTCATCATATATATCTATGCGTAGATTCAGTTCATCAGAACTTTGCTGCAAAACATAAATTAAAAGATGCAGGCTGTATTTAGTATGACGATTGAACTAAAAGGAAAAAGAAGCTTCAGCAAGTAACTTAGCATTAAGAGTCGTAGATACAACTAATTTGTTAACGTATTTAAGTTATATACGTTGACAGTATAAAGATTTTCTAGAGAGTCAATGTACTTTAACCTGTGTTGTAGGTTACTTATAATATTAAACACTAAAGACTTGGATAAAACGAATTTGCTAAGAGAAGAAAATAACTGTAAAAGGAACTAAATCCCTCTGTTCCAATTTGTTTTGTATAGTTTGACTCGACACGAAAGTTTAGAAAACAAATGAAGATTTTTAGAACTTGTGGTCTTAACATGTCATAACATTTGTGTGGCTATAAAAGTTTTGAAACTTGCGGTCTTAGACATAACAACAACAATAACAACAACAACAACCCAGTATAATCCCACTTAGTGGGGTCTGGGGAGGGTAGTGTGTACGCAGACCTTACCCCTACCCTGGGGTAGAGAGGCTGTTTCCAAATATCCTTCCCTCCAAGAACTTCCCACCTTGCTCTTGGGGAGACTCGAACTCACAACCTCTCGGTTGGAAGTGGGGGTTGCTTACCATCAGAGCAACCCCTCTTGTCATAAATGGGAGGAGAATCATGACGTCTTATGTTCAAATTCTAGAGGAGGCAACAAATACTATGTGATTTTCTTACATCTGCCTAAGCTTTCGTAGGCAAAGTTATTGGTACCTGTATTGGTCAGAAATAGCTAGTACCCTGTAAAATAGTCGAGCTGCGGGCAAGCTGGCCCGGATGCTATCGAGAAAAAAAAAAGACCATACCTTTTGTGTTGCTATAAAAGCTTCTTTATTTTATTTGCACCGGGTGTCCGAGTCTCTAAGAGTCCCGACTAATCCCGGGGGAGCACAAGTCCTCGGTAACAAATTTCCGTAAGTGCACCACGGTTAATTCAGGATTTACCTAGTCCGATGGCCCTCAGAAATTGTTTGCACCGAGTAGGTTTCGAACTTGAGACCTTGAAAGGAAGCAAACCCCAAGGCTCAAGTCTATTGCCACCAGGCCAACCAGGCCAACCCCTGAGGGTTACTATAAAAGCTTCTTAATGTGGGAAGTTTAAAATTAATTGTTTTCGAATTCGCAACTGTCTCGATGTTTAACTAATAAATTAATGTTGTCAAAAAAGTGGAATAGAGGGAGTATATAAATACACTGTAAAGATTTTTTACAGGGAGCTTATCTTATTTCTCAGGTTAACAACACACTTATTATAGACAATAACATGTAATTAGCCAACATATAACCCCATATAATAAAATTTCTTATAAGTATATATAACTTAAACCCTTTGCAAAATGTAATTCTATGAACAGGATTAACTACAGAATTATGAACTCTGTCAACTAAGTGTAACACATACTACTGCATAGGCAAGAAATATACGTAAAAAAAAAAGTGGTGGTGGTGGTTGGGGGGGGGGGTGGTTGGAAGACCACCTGCAAAAATGCCAGACAACAGACAGCCCAGCAAATGCCAGACAGCAATGCCAGACATCTAACGGTTCCTTCAAGAGCTTGGATTGAATCAGAAGGAGTATGTCGTCAATTGTGACAGTCAAAGTGCAATAGACCTTAGCAAGAACTCTATGCACCATGCGAGAATCAAACACATAGATGTGAGATATCATTGGATTCGTGAGCTGGTGGAGAACGAATCTTTACAGGTCAACAAGATTCACACAAGCGAAAATCCTGCGGATATGCTAACCAAGGTAGTACCAAGAGACAAGTTCGAGCTTTGCAAAGAGCTTGTCAGCATACACTCAAACTAGCACCTCTGATGTTACCTCCTTCGGGTTAATGGGACTGGAGAGGGAGATTTGTGGGGTCCAGCCCCTTGATTGAAGGAAGAAGTTTAGTAGCAGCCCACGTATTCTTTGTCTGTCAAAGAAAGTAGGCTGCAGAATATTGAAATGTCAAATATGAGAGGCTTGATTTTGCCTATAGAATGAGAGCTTCGGCTCTCATTTTTTATATCACCAATCTCAGAGGAAATACATCTGAGAGTTAGAAAGAAAGAGTGAGGCTTCACAGACAGGGTATAACAAAATAGTCTGTGAGAAAAATAGAGAGTGAGCGATATCGTAGTGAGGTGGGAATATCAAAAGAGGGTTATTTCTTTTGAGTGTTGTAGTGGTCATTGTATTATTTTACTCGGGCATACAAAGTGTATAATCCTTACTATAGTGATATCAGTTGCTCCTCTCGGAGTCGTGGTTTTTTCCCTTATTCAGAAAGATTTTCCACGTAAAATTATTGGTGTCGTTATTACTCTTTTATTCTTGTTGATTACCGTATCTCGGAGCTATATTATTATTCCGCTTTTATTACCGTGAATATTATTTCTATGGGGTTTATTCCCAACAACTGGCCACTGGTTTCACCTTTGCCCTTCCTTGGATTTGGGCAATCCCTTTTGAAGTGACCTGGTTGATCACAATTGTAGCAAGTGATTTCGGCACTGTGAGAATGGTTAACACAAGTTACTCAAAGATTGCGGGGAGTGGTGACATTTGTGTCAAGACAAATGTCGGATGTACATTGGTTCTAAAGTATGTGCGGCATGTACCTGATTTGCTGATGAACTTGATCTCGGGAATTAATTTAGACCGAGATCGATACGAGAACAATTTTGCAAATCAAAAGTGGAGACTCACTAAGGGATCATTGGTGATTGCAAGGGGAGTTGCTCATGGCACGTTGTACAAGACAAATGCAGAAATATGCCAAAATGAAATCACCTGCCAGGTTTCCCACCTCGCTACAATATCGCTCACTCTCTATTTTTTTCACAGACTATTTTGTTATACCCTGTCTGTGAAGCCTCACTCATGCTTTCTAACTCTCAGATGTATTTCCTCTGAGATTGGTGATATCAAAAATGAGAGCCGAAGCTCTCATTTTATAGGCAAAAACAAGCCTCTCATATTTGACATTTCAATATTCTGCAGCCTACTTTCTTTGATAGACAAAGAAAACATGGGCTGCTACTAAACTTCTTCCTTCAATCAAGGGGCTGGACCCCACAAATCTCCCCCTCCAATCCCATTCACCCGAAGGAGGTAACATCAGAGCTGCTAGTTTGAGTGTATGCTGACAAGTTCTTTGCAAAGCTCAAACTTGTCTCTTGGTTAGCATATCCCTAGGATTTTCGTTTGTGTGAATCTTGTTGACCTGTAAAGATTCGTTCTCCACCACGAATCCAATGATATCTCACATCTATGTGTTTGGTTCTCGCATGGTACATAGAGTTCTTGCTAAGGTCTATTGCACTTTGACTGTCACAATAGACGACATACTCCTTCTGATTCAATCCAAGCTCTTGAAGTGGAGCAGTTGGATGTGAAAACTGCATTTCTTCAAGGAGATTTGGAAGAGGAGATTTATATGGAACAACCAGAAGGATTTGAAGTAGCTGGAAAGAAACACATGGTGTGCAAATTGAATAAGAGTCTTTATGGATTGAAGCAGGCACCAAGGCAGTGGTACATGAAGTTTGACTCATTCATGAAAAGTCAAACATACCTAAAGACCTATTTTGATCCATGTGTATACTTCAAAAGATTTTCTGAGAATAATTTTATTAAATTGTTGTTGTATGTGGATGACATGTTAATTGTAGGAAAATACAAGGCACTGAAAGCAAAGTTGAAGGGAGATCTGTCCAAGTCATTTGATATGAAGGACTTGGGTCCAGCACAACAAATTCTAGGGATGAAGATAGTTCGAGAAAGAACAAGTAGAAGGTTGTGGCTATCTCAGGAGAAGTACATTGAACGTGTACTCGAACGCTTCAACATGAAGAATGCTAAGCCAGTCAGCACACCTCTTGCTAGTCATCTAAAGTTGAGCAAAAAAATGTGTCCTACAATAATGGAGGAGAAAGGCACCATGGCTAGAGATCCTTATTCTTCAACAGTCGTAAGCTTGATGTATGCAATGGTATCTACTAGACCTGATATTGCTCACGCAGTTGGTGTTGTCAGCAGGTTTCTTGAAAATCCTGGAAACGAACTTTGGGAAGTAGTCAAGTGGATACTCAGGTACCTGAGAGGTATCACATGAGATTGTTTGTGCTTTGGAGGATCTGATCCAATCTTGAAGGGCTATACAGATGTTGATATGGCGGGTGACATTGACAACAGCAAATCTACTACTGGATATTTGTTTACATTTTCAGGGGAAGCTATATCATGGTGTTTTAAGTTGCAAAAGTGTGTTGCACTTTCAACAACTGAAGCAGAGTACATTGCCGCTACAGAAACTGGCAAGGAGATGATATGGCTCAAACGGTTCCTTCAAGAGCTTAGATTGAATCAGAAGGAGTATGTCGCCTATTGTGACACTCAAAGTGCACCTTAGCAAGAACTCTATGTACCATGCGAGAACCAAACACATAGATGTGAGATATCATTGGATTCGTGAGCAGGAGGAGAACGAATCTTTACAAGTCAACAAGATTCACACAATCAAAAATCCTGCGCATATGCTAACCAAGGTAGTACCAAGAGACAAGTTCGAGCTTTGCAAAGAACTTGTTAGCATACACTCAAACTAGCACCTCTGATGTTACCTCATTCGGGTGAATGGGACTAGAGGGAGAGATTTGTGGGGTCCAGCCCCTTGATTGAAGGAAAAAGTTTAGTAGCAGCCCATGTTTTCTTTGTCTGTCAAAGAAAGTAGGCTGCAGAATATTGAAATGTCAAATATGAGAGGTTTGTTTTTGCCTATAAAATGAGAGCTTCGGCTCTCATTTTTTATATCACCAATCTCAGAGAAAATACATTTGAGAGTTAGAAAGAAAGAGTGAGGTTTCACAGACACGATATAACAAAATAGCCTGTGAGAAAAATAAAGAGTGAGCGATATTGTAGTGAGGTGGGAAAATCAAAGGAGGGTTATTTCATTTGAGTGTTGTAGTGGTCATTGTAGTATTTTACTCGAACTTACAAAGTGTATAATCCTTACTATAGAGATATCAGTTGCTCCTCTCGGAGTCGTGGTTTTTTTCCTTATTCAGAAGGGTTTTCCACGTAAAATTATTGGTGTCGTTATTGTTCTTTTATTCTTGTTAATTAATGTATCTCGGTGCTATATTATTATTCCGCTTTTATTACCGTGAATATTATTTCTGTGGGGGTTTATTCCTAACGCGGGTGTTGGGAGACTACCTGCAACAAATGCCAGACAACAGACAGCCCAGCAAATCCAGCACCAAGAACTGCACATCTGAATATACAATCCAAATGAAACCCAATTCAGTTATTAAAAAAAAAAAAGGAGACTAAAAAGATAGTGTAATGTCCACTCTCCATATTGGCTACTAACTAACCTGAGGGGCCTTTGCGAAACAGCAGAATTGCAACGGACAGAGAAGAAAGAAGAAGATGAAGACACCATTTTGGGAGAATAATGTAAAAGACACAAACTTGCTGATAATTTCATAGAAAATACAGCTGGGTTTTGGATTATAAGCGTCATTGTTAACCTCTACTAAAGGTATTGGTAATAGCGTCTGTTTGCAGGTTTCTAAGGTTTAAGCCAACCCGTTAACCCGAATATGTGTTTCAGCATATCGGGTTATAAAAACGGATAATTCATTTAAGCTCCTTGAAGTTTCTAAAAATTTTGAAATATCCCCTCAACTTGTATAGATATTCTTTTTATGCACCTTTTCTTTTGTCGTACGCCTTAAGTTGAATTTTTTTTTATATGACATACTATATTTATTAGTCCACTCAACAAAAAAAAATCATTTCTATCTTTTGGAAATTATTTATTTTCAAACTTTTTATTTTATCTATTACCTTTGTGAAATTTTTTTATAATAACACAAATGTCATTGATTTTACAAAGCTTTTATTCTTTAAGCTTTTAGGACCAGAAGTTTAAAAGTTTTTTTTTTCTTATTAAATTTTATGAAAATTGCTATAAAAAAATAAAAAGAAATCGGACTACACCTTAACACCAAAGATTGTTTGTCCATCTGATAATCCGTGGATTTTTAAATTGGGGCGGCCCCATATATTTTGGGGCCTAAAGACAAACTTTAATGAGGGGCCTTAATATTTTTAATTTTTTTTAAAATTATTTGAAGTCAATTTTTCTAGCTTTTTTAGATACAAAGTTACTAATAATTTTTTTATAATTAATTTCTCCTATTAATCTTTCTCAATTGACAATATAGCTAACACATTTAATCTCTCTTGAGACATTGTTGATCTTAGGTAAGATTTTATCAATTTAATTTTGAAAATATTGTTTTCGCTGAAGCAACGGTAACAAAAATTGTTAACATTATTCTATAAGTAATATAGGCATTTGGAAAAGAATCAAGTCTCTTTATTTGATGAGTATATCGATTAAACTATTATCCTCTACTTGTACCATTTTCCTTTAATACTTTTGTTAATTTGTATAGGTCCACCAAATCGTAGTGTATCTGGTCCTACAAGTTTCTGCTGAGAGCACTAAGTAAAACACTAAATAAATGAGGTAGAGAATTTTTACGTAAAAAAATTATCACAAACCGGATTTATCCCACCATCGGGCGTCGTGATGGCGCCAACTAACGAAGCTAGGCCAGCCAAACAGTACGCATCCTCTATTAACATCAACAATATAATATTCTAACGATTATTAAATATATGCGGAAGACTTTAAGTTTAGCAAAATAATATAAAAATACGGAAGTTTGAAACATATCACTACCCAAAACCTTGTGTCACTAGCTCACGGACTACTATAGAATACTACAACTAAGTTTGAATGAAGAAAAATACATAAGTCTATTTCGGAACAATGAAAACAAACTGAAGTAAAGGAAAGAGACTTCGGCCTGCGAATGTCAGCTAGGCTACCTTGAGAGTCCCTGGACTGATGATAGCTCCCGAATAATAATCCTACTGCTGCTCTCTAAAAACCACTCCTCGATCTGTGCACAAAAAAATATACAGAGTGTAGCATCAGCACAACCAACCCCATGTGTTGGTAAGTGCCCGACCTAACCCTGGTGAAGCAGTGACGAGGCTAGACAGGACTACCAAATCAACCTATACAATTCTATATACATATATACACTAAAATAACACAAATACTGAAATTAGACAATTAAAAAGGGGAAAACATGTTGTGGGGAGTACAATTGAATATATAGTTTACCAACGTAATTAGAAACATGGCACAACAATATTTATCACATAATAAGAAATTCAATAGTTTCACGGCATCACCCTTCGTGCCTTTACTCTCATTCTCATCCAAAGCAAGCGAACAAAATGCACGGCATCATCCTTCGTACTTTCCCTCATATAACTCTCATTTCATGGCACGTAATGACCCTTCGTGCAAATATAATCAAATCATAGTACGGAATGTACCTTCGTGCGTAAATAGTCAAAACATAGCACGGAATGACCCTTCGTGCAAATATAATCAGATTAGCACGGAATGACCATTTGTGTAATATCACTCTTCATCACCCAAACAACAGGCACAATCAAACGGGCAAGAGGAATAAAGAATTAAATAGAACAATCCCGGCAAGGGAATAAGACAAATAACAACTAAGTCCCGGCAAGGAAATGATAACAATAACTTTCAATCCGGTAAGGGTAATACTCAATATATTCAACCATCCCGACAAGGGATTAATCACAACCCCTTTCAATACTTCGCATCCTTTACTCAATAGTATTTATCATTCGAGCCAACGCTCAAAAAAAATATTGCACAATTTATCCTCAAACTCTTCACATTTGTAGTAAATCATAATTTAGCTTGGGAGAGTTCCAAATTATCTAAAAAATAAGTACAAACAAAGACCCACAGTCATGCTAGACTCCGGTGTATAGACATTCGTCACCACGCCTATACACCGCACTCGATCATTTAGCAAATAGCATTTATGATACTCTAATCCTATTCTCTCAAGCCAAAGTTAGATCAAACACTTACCTCGAAGGTTTACGGCCAACTCAATCCTTAAGCAATGCCTTTCCTTTCGAATTTAGCTCCAATTCAATCGTATCTATACACAATTTATTTAATATCATCAATAATACTCAACAATCCAACCCAAATGCCTAAATATAATATTTCTAACATTCTGTCCAAAATTTGCAAAATCGACCCCGGGCCCGCTTGGTCAAAATCCGAGGTTCAAATCAAAATAAATTCGTCCATACTCCCACAAGTTTGAACATATAATTTGTTCTTAAATCCGACCCCAAAATGAGGTCCAAATCACGATTTCTTTGAAAATCCTAACTCTACCCAATTCTCTAATTTTCTACCTATTTTCACATGTTTATGCCTAAGAACTTGATTGAGGTTGATGAAAAATGAAGAAGACGAGTTAAACAATACTTACCCAATGAACTTTGGTGAAGAAAGGCTCCAAAGATTGCCCCAAAAGTCGTGGAGAAGAGAGAGTTTGAGATATGGGATAAAAATCCCGATTATGTTCTGTTTTGGGTATTAAATCACTAGGCGAAATTTTACCCTTCTCGTTCGCGTGCACAGTGTTGCGTTCACGAAGGTTGATCAGAATGGGCATCGCGTTCACGTGGACCAAGTCATGAAAGCGTAGAAGAAAACATAGGTGGCTTCACAGTTGGCCTACGCGAACGCGTGAGGCCTTACGCGAACGCGTAGAAGAAACATGTCAGGCTCTGCGAACGCAGGAGCCTTCACGTGAACGCGTACAGGAATATACTGGGGGTCTAGGGTTTGTTGTATGCGAACGTGATGTGAGTATCGCGAACGCGGAGAATGGGAAAAGAGGGCATCGCGAACGCGACCAATGGGACACGAACGTGATGAAGAAATGTTTGCTGCAGATTTTCTGAAATTTTTCTAAATTCAAAACCACCCTAATACATATCTGAAACTCACCTGACCCTCAGGGCTTCCAACCATACACACACACTAACTAAATATTATCCTACGAACTTGCTCGAGCGATCAGATCGCTAACATAACATCAAGATCAAAGAATCAACATCCAAAACTCATAAATTTCATTTCAAAGTTCATAACTTCCAAATTTTCCATTTTTAGTCCGAAACACGTCAAACGACGTCCGTTTTCAACCAAACTTTACAGATAGTGCATAGCACATATTTAAGACTTGTACCGGGCATCAGAACCAAAATACAAGCCTGATACCTATATTTTCTAACTCATTTTCATTTTTATTTTTCCTTAATAATTTTAGAAAATAATTTAACAGGAAAATTCTTTTACCGGGGTTCTGAACCTCGTATTTTGACTCCGGGCGCATGCCCGAGTTCCATATTTTTCTACGGACCTCCCAAGATCGTCACATCACGGGTCCGGGTCCGTTTACTAATAATATTAGCCAAAGTCAACTATATCAATATTAATATCAAAATTCTTCAAAATTTTCATAGAATTCATATATTTTAACATAAAAAAATTTCGATTTCGCGCCCGGGCTGTGCATGCAAATCGAGACAACCAAAAGTGAGGTTTTCAAGGCCTCGGAAGCGCGGAGAAAGGAAGAAATACGATGATAACTCTTTGGATCGTCACAAAAATTACGCACAAGGGGATAAAAAAACCACGACCTACACAATATGCTTTTAACTTCACTAACTTGTAATCTTACCTATTATATATAAGCCACTTTACAATACTTCCGATTGCAAAGTATTTACTCAACTAACTTGTGGTACCTTTACCACAAGCGACTTTGTGACTATCCTAGTTACAAAGGTTTTTTACTAACTTGTGGTGTTGTCATCATAAGCCACTTTATAACTCTACGATTACAAAGACTTTCTTATGGCTATTGCAAAATATAGGCTAGAATTGTAGAACAAAGTATAAAAATATAATATGAAATAGTGCACGCGTTTTTGTTTTCACTTTGCTTGAGTAAGTGCTAAAACTTTAAAGTAAAAGTTGTATTTGTTTATGTACCAACCAATAAAAATATATTCATACCTAATTGATTATTTTTCAAGATATCCTCCCTAGAGACTCTTTCCATTCCCAAAAGGACTTTTTCTGTTGCCAAAAAGTTAGTAACGTTGATTCTTACCATGTATGTGTACTTTCAGATTTTATTTTATTTTGAAAATAAATTATCATGAGTAATAGAATTGTGCCCCTCCCATTGGCATTTACTATCTCAAATTTGTGTTCTCTTTTTATGCAAACTTCTCACGTATTGTTTTACTTTATAGTTTATTTTTTTATTTTATATAATTTAGGCATAATAAAAAAATAGACCCCCATAAATGTGTGACTTAAAGCGGTTGTTTTACCTGCTTTATGAATGGGCCACCCCCGTTGACCATCATTTTTGAAAGTGTTTCAAAATCCATCTCAATTAAGAACTCATTTTGAATTAAGGATGAAATTAAACTTTATGATTTCATTTTGTACAGTAAAGATTTGTTTGAGTGAGAAATGTTTGCTCAAACGCCTTTGAATCTTCCGTATCCACATAAGAGTCCATATCAAGTTACCAAATACTCAAACAGCAATGAATATTAACCATACTTCTAGTTATGGTGTACGAACCAAATCAAAAGATTGCACCAAATTGAAAGTCAAACCAAACCGATTAAAATATTTAATTTGGTTTGGTTTGATTTGATTTGCCATTGAGTAAAAAAGTCGAACCAATTAGATATATAAATATATAGTTTTTATATATATTTTTAAGACTTTATATAGAATTTTCTTTAAAAATGTCTAAAAATATTTGGAATTTTCTTGTGGGATATAAATTTTATTAGATTATGAAGTGGTCCATATTTATCAACCTTAAATAATAGATTATATGACTAGTTTCTTCACTGAAATGCGTGTATTTCTTTGTTCTTTCATATTCATATCATATATTAACATCTATTAAATTCTTATATCTTTTTCGAATGTAAAATGGTTATTAATATTAGATATCATATTGATTTTTACGTTTTACTAAATTCTATTTAGATTTTTATATATATCAACCAAAAATTATTACGAAAAGATTAAAAAAATAACTATTATGTGTTACTAATAAAATTCTCCTATAAATTATTTTAATTGATAATATATTTATCAATTTTTATATTTTTACTAAATAGATATTTGCTTATCAAATATTTAACAAAATTAGGATTGCACTTCTCGTAACTTTCCACGTTGTGAAGTGCTGAGCTCCGACTTCCAATTACAGAACATTAGCGCATTTGATACTTATCTTCTAAGTAATCTTTATGCCACCATACAAAATGATTAAGCAAAGAGCAAATTTGGCACTAAATATTTGACGCTTAGATTATATAAGATGATAACCAAATTACATAAATATCCACTTCCAAATTCTGTTGAAAGTGCAGAATTCATAAGCATTCCTGGTGAGCATTAGAAGAAATTACACTCTATGTCACTTGACCCACTATCCTAATAAAATATGGCCCATATTTTCCTTTTTATCCGGTATGGCCCAGTTCTATATTATTGAAATTTTTTTTCAATGTTTAGCCCTCGCCGACCCCACTGTTTTTTTATGCATAGCAAACTTTTCCATTCCCAAATTCTCTTTCACACTTTCTCCCCACCTCACTTTCTCTTTCATTTTCAATCTCTTGCTCTTTCTTTGTATCTTTCTCTCTCTCTCTCTGACAAAATAGTTTAATTCATTTTTAGATTTCCTTATTCCGTTCATCCCACTTTGTGTGCAAATATGAGATGCTTCGACGATTTGGATATGTAAATAGATGGTTGTGCATCTTGTGGTGCCTAGAGCAAATATGTGAATAATCAACACTTCCTTCTGTTTTTCCTAAAGGTTTTTGTGAATCTGTTCATTATCTTCCTCTTCCACACCGGATCTATCTTCCCTATGTATAGTTATGAAATCTCCTTTTTTTTGATAATTTTGATTCTTCTTCTTCTTCTTCTCACTTTAAATAACTTTTGAAGGGATGAAGAATAATGTATATGTTGTATATACATATATATATATATATACTTTGTATAATCATGTATAACCATGTATATTTGTGGATATTCTCATAGTTATATAGAATTATACATGATTATACACAAGTATACAAGATTATATAGAATTATATATTATTGTATTTGTGTATATAACAATGTATATAAGGTGTTTAATAATGTAAATTTTTATTTTTTTCAGTGAAATAAGAATTTCCCTTGCAAAATTTCAAATTTTGCAAAAAAAATATAAAAATAAAATTAAAGACTCTAAGATGAATATATTTTAATTTGTTACTTCAACTTCCCAGAGGGAAATAAAAAATAAATAAGAATAAAAATGGAAAAAGGGTAAAGATAACAATGAAAGAAAAAATGAAATCTATTTTGAGTGTAGTTGATGAAGTTCTGGGTTAGACGCTGAAATTATTTGTGGGCTAAAGCATGAAAAATGTATTTGTGGGGTAGGCAACCGAAAAGTGATATGAAATTATCCCTAAATTATATAAGATGGCTCAAAATAACTCAAACCATTTGAGACGACTGGATGTGCATTCCTGCCCTTGGACACTGCAGTTATCACTAGAGTAGAGTACATTTGTGTTTTGAAGTGATATCACAACACTATACTCCGAAAATTAACATTCCTGCTTGAGTTTGCTGAAGGCATTAAATTAACATCATCGAATTACATGTGATTTGATGACCAGTTGACTGGGGATGATAGTGTCCTTGTGATGTGAACTTGCTGAAAGTGCTTTAGAATGTTAAAGTAGGCACATCATTAGGCTTTTCGGACTATGATTCTCCGTTCTCGTTTGTACTCCACTTCATCCCTTTGATGCATAATTATCAGCGCTCTCCTTACCTGACAATTTTTTAGAACTTGCATCAATACAAGGTGGCCTACGAATATTGTTCTGAAATTAATTTAGGAGGCTTCTACTGGTTTACTATCAAGAAAGTCAATCAGATAGCACCAGAAATTCAAATAAATGGAGAAACTAGGTGAATATTGACGACTAAATGGTATATAAGTGAAGCAGTGGAAGGACTCTTACAATTGATTCATTCATGCCCATTCTAGTCAGTTCATCAATTAGCCGTCTCTCTGATATATGGCTACCAATACCCATTCTTCTCTTAATTTGGGCTTCCGCTTGCTATTCATCGAGAAAAAAGTATCTTCGTCAAAACGGTGACTAGGACATAACTGGAATATACGAGTATTGATTGACCAAGAGTCAAACCTTTATCTCATGTGCCATCTCAGGAGTGAGATTTATATGTTGATTGACTCCAGATCGTGCTGCATCCATTGTAGAATTTTGGAAGAGCCTAATTGCTTCCGTGACGTGATTCTCATTTGCAGTTTGGGCACTAAAATCATGATAAGAAAGGTAGATTATTGACAAAGAACTGTTTATATAGGCAAATCTTATAAAAGGATAGAAAACAGTGAAAAGAAACACATGGAAAAAAGGAGATTTCCTAAACAGTCTTAAATTGCATAGTCAATAGCAGGATGATTCAAGTCCTCGAAGCTTGGCCCTATGCAAGAGACGAAGAAACTACTTATAATCGTGGTTAACTTACAGTCTCATTCTTGCAAGAGCTTCACTCAACCTCACTATAGCCTCCAGTTGCCGCACAGTAATTGGTATTGCTGCCGCCTCCCCACTATCATTTGATTGCCGCCTCATTTGCTGCAGCAGATAACAGAAGAACCAAATATCATTGATTGCCGCCTCATTTCAGTCTCAGTATTTGAAACTTCTTGATACATTCCATAAGCACTTTTTCAATAAATAGGTCCTAATTATTTGGTGATCCAGAAGACTGAGCATCAGGAGCCCAATTATGTAATTACCTGCCTAATCTTGACATAACTCTCTTGTAACATTGAGGCTGCAGCGGGTGATAGTCGTGGATGGCAATTGGTCCGACAATATTGTATATACCTGCACGAGGAACTCAATTGCTTCAACATCCAGACCTTGACAATTACAACAATAGTTTAGTGCTTAACTTAAAGCCAGGTTAGAAACCAACCTCTTCAACCAATTATACTCCTTAGAAGTTCTAGTGTCATCCCTAGATGCCTCAGCCGATGCATGGACCTTGATGATATGGCTAGCAATACTCTGTAGTGAAAAAAATACTCAGTAAGTGGAAGCACAAACTTAAGGAAATACATTTCTTTAGATGACAGAGAAATTTCATTGCTAGCTCACGAGGATATGTAGAAAATTAATTACCCATTTATTTGCACATTCATGCCCAGCATACTAAGCATACTATCTAGATGCCTAGTAGCTAGATTAAAATGAAGTCTGCACCATACAAATTTTCATTTCACCCACAGACTTGGGAGAGAATTTTTCTCTTACCTTGTCCTGACTACCCATTTATTTGCGTCTTCATGCCCAGCATACTAAGCACACTACCTAGATGCCTAGTAGCTATATTAAAATGAATTCTGTACCACACAACTTGGGAGAGAGAATTTTTTCTTACCTTGTCCTGACTGAACATCCTAATGTCTTTCACAATAAATATCAGATCGAATCTTGAAAGAATTGTTGTCTGCAAGTCAATGTTATCTTGTGCAGTCTGCAATGCAATTAGCACATCAACTCTTGCTCTATTGTCAACACAAACTGCAGAAATTGTAAAAACATTAAAACAGTTGAAAGGAATTATATTGACCTTGAGATCATCATAGCGTCCAGATGGAGGATTAGCCGCTGCAAGCACGGAGGTTCTTGAATTAAGGACTGTTGTTATTCCTGCCTTAGCAATGGAAATTGTTTGCTGCTCCATAGCTTCATGAATAGCAACCCTAGGTCACCAGTAAGAAGCTCTTTAGAAGCCCTCATGGAAGAATAGAGTAGACGAGAGTATGATGTTCTAACTAAAATCTACCTATCTTCTGCCCTCATTTTGTCAAACTCATCTATACAGACAACTCCTCCATCTGCCAAGACCATGGCTCCTCCTTCTAGGTAAAATTCGCGCTGAATTGTTCCATAAAGAAACTCATCATTTCAAGATATATTGAAAATGAAACATTTATCTGAAATGGCTTCTAGACTAAGGAAAATATGGACACTTACCGAGCTATTATCCCTGATGACAGAAGCTGTGAGACCAGCAGCTGAAGATCCTTTGCCAGAAGTGTATACGGCTACCGGCGCCGTCTTTTCCACAAATTTTAGAAACTAACAGGTAAAAATAAAATATTACAGCCTCTCATTTGTATTGGAAATAAAAACTAGGACGAGTAACAACAGAAAAACTTTTGAACCAAATGCCAACTTAAATGGCTCCCTCATGAAGATGAAATTTCATATTAACAGCAAACTGCCACCATTGCATTCAGTGAAAGTAAAACTGACCTGTGATTTAGCAGTTGAGGGATCCCCCAAGAGCAATACATTGATATCACCTCTTAATCTTACACCATCGGGCAAGAACTACAAAAAAAGAGTTAGAAGTAAACCAATAAATAAACAAAGAGCATTTAACATGAAGGCAAAATGACGTACCTTCCTTGACCCTCCAAATAAAAGGCATGCTACAGCTTTCTTTACATCAACATGCCCAAATATTGAGGGAGCAATCTTTGAGCATATCTTGTCATAAGCATCCTTATCGGATGCAAATTTCTGAAATTCTTCTTTCTGCAAAAAGGAAGGCCATGAGAACTGATACATACAGGAAAATCCAAACAGAGTAAAACAAAGACCAAATTGAAAACTAATGCTGTCCAAACAGTACTGAAACATCATCAGCATAGTATTAGCAAACTGTTATATCCTCTAGCTGCAAAGCATATTCATTCAGTATTTGATCTGCTACAAAGAGGTAAACCCCTCCCCCCCCCCTCAGTCCATAGCTTGACCGACATTACTTAATCTTCCCCATCCTTTCTCCACTCTATGTTCATGCTTCTTTGCATGTTTTTCCACTGCGACTTGTGGAGATATGTAGGTGGAGACAATTATCTGTATGCGTCCACTCACTTGAAAGCATGCTGCTAACTGTATTTCAAATCTCTCAATTAAACACATTCCATTAATAACTTAGAAATTACCTCATCTACTGTGAAGTTGGCTGACCCTCGAGAATTGGCCTCATTCGTTTCATCCATTCCAACAACTCTAATATAAGGCTGCCTAACAGCAACAGCTCCTTTGTGACTGCATCCCAGTACAGAACATACAACCCGGAAGTTAAAAGAAGATCTGATAACAAAATGACAACACTACAAAAAAAGTTAAAGTTCATTTATCACTTGGTAGACTCTTACGATGTTGATGAATTTGAAGCCTGAAAAATACTGTAGATCCCCATTATAGTCAACCTTGTACCAGGCACTATTGTTTGAACAAGATGGCGATCTATAGACAGAAGCATATTTCTTGGAAGCTCTCCTGTAGGGACATCCTACAATTACCCCAACAAAAAACACAAATGAAATGAGAATGTGATCATAAAGAAAGCCAGCAGTCAAGCTTCTATTCTGGAACTAAATGTTCCCTCACCTCAGGGTTTTCCTGCAATTTGAGTGTCTGCTGGTCAACATACTTACTTTTATCTGGAACCACTACCCATGGATCAATAGGACATGGATCTTCCCCCACCTGGAAAAAATCCTACCATTAGAATGTCATCCAAATTACAACCTCAAATAAAGAGTTTCAAGTAATTATTTTATTCCATCAAACCTGAGGAACATGATCACAAGAACGTGGTACAATAGCTCCTCCAAGCCCTGGGCGACATGGAACGATCTTCACATTTTTGCAGTTCTTACATAGCAAGGTTACATAAGTTGCTTTTGCCTTAGTCCTTGATGCAGCAATAACGATCCCAGATACCTTGACCAGCTTTGATATGCATTGTGCCTAAACAAGACAAATAGGATTATAAAAATAGGGGGATAAGTAGATCAATTAGAGCAAAACTTAAGATAACAAAGAAAATGAAAAAGTTCAAACAGAAAACTAACCCCAAGGGAACGCATTGACATTGGATCCTGCTCTGACCTTAAGAGTATTTGTACTTCACCAATCTCCGGCTCCTCCATTTCTCCACTCTCACCAGCCACCCTCGATCTCAAACTAGCCAGAACTTCAGCTGCTGCAGTTTCAAACTAGATAACCCCGAGACCATCCAGTAGAGGACACAAGAAGACCAAGTGTTATTCATAGTAGGTTCTTAAAAGCTTCCACATTAGAGAAACTACAGTATTTCATGCAATTGAAGACAACGATGCACTATCTAAAACATACTGATCTTAAGTGTACTTTTCACTTAGAAAAAGGCGTATTAGTTCAACAGTGAATAAAGGAAACACCCACTACCTTCAGTTGTAACAAAAACACACAAAAACTATGCCTCAATCCCAAACTAGTTGAGGTTGAACAGTATATACCCGCTTCTACAACTATTCCATAACCCAAAAATGCAACTACAGGGACACGCCGTATACATTTATCTTTTGAAAATTCAAATTTGTCTAGAAACTCAACCCATTTGGTAAGCATGGAGTAAATCAGGCTATAGCATACATCAGTACAACAACCATCATTCATTCATTCATTTGCCTCACCAAACATAACCCTAACTACATAAACCTCAAATGCAGAAAGCTATTTACACAAACTACAATAACATGAACCATAATTTGCATCAACTGTATCATTTTCCCTATCAACGCAATCTTAGTCCATCATAATCATTCACTCCAGCAAATCCGGATATAATTTCAAGAAAAAAAAAACATGTTACAACTAAGTAGAGCCTTGTGCTTTTAATAAACAGTTGCTACTCCCTATACAACAACAAAAAATCAAGCATTCTAATTGGATCAAATTAATATCAAATGGGTCCTTTATGCGCAGTGGCAGAGCCACTCATTGGCAAGGGGAGTCAATTGACACCCTTCATCGGAAAGTTATACCGCATAGATAAGTTAAATATTTTATTTATATGTATATATATTATGTGTTGACTCCCCTTAGCTTTTTTTCTATGCTTACTTATTTATATTTTGACTCCCCTTAGGAATAGATCGGGCTCAGCCACTATTTCTGCGTCAACCATTGATGATAAATAACTACAAGTTTGATTCTCTATTAAGCTCTATAGTTCATCAATCACAAATTCACATCCACATATGCCACAAATGGCTAACAACGCCGAGAAATGTAATTAGTGTAATTAGCGCATATATCTAGGATCTCCAAAGCTACTACGTTCAGCAAAAGCTTTACCTCACCTTTGTACATCCATCATTGTCAAACAATCATAGTCCAACATAATCATACATTTCGACAAATCCAAATGTAATTACAAACGAAAAAAAGAAGAAAAACTAAATATCAAGGGATCCTTTATCAGTCACTTATTAAATGATAACTAACTACCAAAAAACGTTAGGTGAGTTATTTCTATCTGCTTAACTATTATTTAGCAGAGTATAAATACAAGTGATGTGATATACGAATTTAAACAAGGGAAAGCCCTCTATTAAGATCTCAAGTGCATCGGCTACACATCCACCTACAGCTAAAAATACAGAGAAATGTAATTAAATTAGTTTCATACCAGAGGAAGATAATCTGCAGGGTTCTGACGGAGAAGTTCGGGTAGGGTTTGGTCTCGCTCGTACGAAAGGAGGTCTGAAAGGTTAATAATTAGGTAAGTTTGGTTCTCCAGAAGTGCTTCTCTGTAAGGAAATACATTCGGTTGAGTTTTGTCGGAAAAGTTTCGTATGAACTCCTTGAATTTTCGGAGGATGACATGGCGGCTCGCCCCTCCATTTTCATTGTCTCCTGCGGCTCCGCCGCCGCCATGTGGAAACTGAGCTTGGTCGCTGTAGTACACTGCTCCTTCGTCCCAGCCTGACATCTCTATTTCTCTCTCTAAAAATTCTCTCTCTATTCACTCACTTTCAGTTTCAGATCTCTCTCTTTGTGGCTTCAAGCTTCCGACTTTGCCGAGGGTTTTTAGAGGGAGTATGATATTGGCGGGAACCAGTTGGCGGGAAAATATGCACGTGAGTAGTGCGTGCTTTGGGAGACGGGGGCTCCACCTTTCAACTTTAGTTTTGCCCATTGACATTTTCAATTCCCATAGTATATAGTAATACTTTCTAAAAATTATATACAATATTTATTTTTCCTTAGATGTTTTCTTACTTGCTATTTGGATTATTTTATGTTTTATTATGAATTGATATGAGTTCAATAAACTAAAAATAGAATAGTTCTTTTATAAATTTTGTTACAGTATCTACAACTAGTTTTTATGATTATTATTTTAATATAATATGCGCTACGTATATATATTTAAGTTTTATATTCTCTTACTATCTATTGTTTATATAGATTTATTTACATAGATTTTTGAGTTTTGATAGTTATTGATGAAATATTTGCCAAATGTTAAATTTCATTGAATGTATAAATAGATAATCACTAAAAATGTATTATTAAATCTATCTCTTGTAATTTTTTGTTTTACATGCGTTAAGTATATGTAAGGTTCTATATTTAATAGGAATAGAAAATAGGTTAATCGATGGATAATATAGATACTTCTATTATTCATGACTTCTTGAATGCGATTTATTCTTCCAGATGGGAAAAAATCTCAATTTAAATCTTTGCAAATGTTACTTGAATCCATTAAGTATCTATTTTCTAAATGAATAATATAGATTTTATCCATATTTAATCAATCTTTAAAAAGTTCATTATCTAACATATTTTTTAAAGGATAATATGAATGGATAACTATCGTATTATTCATTTCACAACCATTAAGTGTATGTGTAAAATTTCCACTCTCTCTTCTTCTTAGTTGTGATAGATTTTTGAGTTTTAACTATTAATAAAGTTACTAATATGAATAAATTATTCTATTATGCTCATTTTTTTCATTATTCGATGCCATTAATTTATGTTTGATTATTATTTTTCATCTTGAAAATGTTCAGACGACAAAATACGTATTCTTTTATCAACGGAGATAAAGGGAAACAAAATTTGATTGCTCAAAGTTGGAAAGGAGTTTGATTCTCAAAGCAAAGTTGGAGTGTAAATATTTTTCACCCTTCACTAAAGGAATTGTCACTTTTTCCTAATTATCCCGTGTTTTGTGTTATATTACCAATACTTGCGACATTATTAGAGTTGTATTTTCTACTATAATACTTTGAAAGAAAAAGACGGGCCTATTGTTTTTCTGATAAATTAGTAAAAAAGGATTTTTGCATATCTATACTATATATAAAATATTATTACTCTAAATGTGCATAGTTTGTTAATTATTCGTCCAGTCCACGTTTTACCTATAATTTTTGTATCATTCAACTATTAGGCATTAAAATAGCAGAATATTCCCTAAAAAATGGGCTAAAATTAACGAGAGAATCTTGTTGTTAATTAATTCTACATTAAATTCAAATTTTAAAAAGGGAAATGAGATTTCTCATCTGTGTATTTTTCTTTAAAACTACAATTCAAATTTTCGAGAAAAGAAAAAAGAACGAACAATTTAAATTTTCGAGTTTCAACAACTCAAAGTTGAAAAAATCTGTTCTTACATAGATTTTTTACGATAAATAGCCATTAAAAAGTTTGGAAGCTTTGAATTCAAATTTGGGTTTTCAAAATTATTATTTGTGTTGGATTGGGTGGTGTTGTAAATAATTCGGAATATGTTTAGGAGTTTATATCTCAATTTTTAGGGGTTTTGGTGAAGATTAGACTTGGTTTTGACTGAATTTCAAATTCAAATTCGAAGAAGAAGAAGACATATTTCCAGAAATTGTAGATAAATTGTAGTTAAATTGTAGATATATTGTAGATAAATTGTAGATAAATTGTAGATGCATTGTAGATTGGGAAGACTAAAACTTCTACAAATCTTCTATAATTATGTATAAAATATCAATTATGCTACTATTGAAATGAGAATTTGGATATTAAAGTTCAATGTATCTATTTTGTAGATAAATTATAGATTATTTGTATTCTGATTGTCGATGCATTATTTTCTATTTTCACAAATCCAAAACGACTAAAGCTTCTACAAATTCTTTTGCAAAAAACTGTCTACAATTTTTCTAATTTGACTACAAAATATCTACAAATTCTGGAAATATGTCTTGTTCTTCTTCTTCGACGAGTTTCAATCGACTGTGTTAACTATTAACCTTCAACCACTACCTAAAAAAAAAAGAGGTCAAAGAATTTTGAACTCTCTGCCATTATTATTTTCATTGGAAATTCAAGCGGTTCGATCAAAGAATTTAATATTTTCTTGTGAATCTGAAAATATGATATTCTTTGACGGTAGTGGGCAGTTGGGGATGATCAACGAGAGGAAGCATAGGACCATCGTGAGTTTTGTGTGTGTGTTGTGAACAGTTGAGATGAAAGGAAGGAGAAAGTGAGAAGATACAGTCCTATAATTATGCCTAATATAAATGAACCATTAATTATACCCCTAATTTGAATTATGGTATATAAATGACAATTTGGTATGCTTAAATGTAATAAACATAAACCTTAAACATTGAGGGTAATAAGGTTTGATATATGGTATAGGTAGGTAAAAATCTCTAGTAAAAATAGCACGGTATAGCCAATTTTTGAACTGATCAATCAAAAATAACCAGCATTTACCAAGTCAATAAAAAATAGCCACTATTTTGCTGCAATAGAGATCGCTCCAGCATAATATACAAGAGGTCAGTGCACTTGTATATGAACTCCAGCATATTATGTTGTACCAATGTGCTTTGTTGGCTCCATTATAATATACTGGAGACTGGAGCACCTGTGCTCCAAACTCCAGTATATTATACTTGACCAATATACTTGCTGGAACTCCAATATATTATGCTGGAGTTCTAGTGTACTTATGCTGGAACTCCATTATATTATATTGAAGTTCCATACTTATTCTGAAACTCCAGTATAATATGTTGGAGTTCAAATATACTTATGCTAGAACTCCAGCATAATATACTAGAGTGTTTTTCGGATTTTGAATAATATATTCTCTCAGATGTAGAACAACAACAACTACCCAGTAAAATCCTACAGAGTGGGGTCTGGAGAGTAATATGTACGCAAACCTTATCCCTACCCCGAAAGGGCAGAGAGGCTATTTCCGAAAGACCCTCGGCTCAAAAAAAAAAAAGTTCACTCAGGTTTATCTTTCTATAAAAAGCGGCTAAATTTCGATTATTTTTGAAATTGGGCTATTTTTGAATGACCAGTTGTAAATCTAGCTATTTTTAAATTTACCCGTTAAATTAACGTTATATCACAAGAAACAATTAAGTAATACTGATAATAGAAAATGACAAAGACTTGGTCATGCGTGCTTCTAATATAAAAAAACTAGCAAGTTGCTACATGTTCGGTAAATAATGCAATCTTTTCCCTTATTTACACTCAACAAGACAACAACAATAGCATAGGAATTTCAATAATAGAAATGACATTAGTTAGCCACTCTAAAGGCTGCTATTTAGGAATTAACCAGAGTCCTGAACTTTAGCTTTTTAGTTCAATTTTTGGGGACAAAAATATTCCGAGTTATCCTGAAGTTACGATTTTTAGTTTAAAATTTTAGGACAAAATAAGTATTTATTAATTCCTAAATAGCATTTCTGAGAATGGCTATCGGTGCACGTGACCCTTTCAAGTAGGCAGGCATCCGTGACTGTTTTAATCAAGAAGAAAATGCCAACAAAGAAATGGAGAAAGAAACGAAAAAAAGAGAATTAAAATAAAAGCACCAAGAATGGGATACTTTGTTTTTTCCCCACCAAGAATGGGATGCTAGGAAGGAAGACCTCCAAAAAATGGCAGGCCGCATATGATTTCAATACCTAAAGCAGTTTGCCAACTAGAACTAATTACATCATTTGGCACCTATTCTATTTGCAGCCACACCAGGAGAGAGTGAGCAAGGCCCCTTTATCACTCCGTACTACCTGGTTAATGTACAAATTCTATACCTGTACACATATAGGATAGACATACAGCCACATTATGGTCGCGTTAAGGATCATACATACAATTTTTGTTAATTTTAATCAAGTTGGGTAAGCACTCTCAGTTATCGAACATGTATCCTTCGTGCTTCAAGAACCAAAGTGCCCCTTCCGCTGCATCCTCAGCTGCATCTTTCTTTTTCGCCCGAGGAGCTCCACAAGACTCTATAACTCTTGATGTTTCTTCAATTTCCACCACCACCCGAAAAGTAAACCTGAAGACAACTTTGTAAAATTAAAGAGGGGACATAATGTATACAGTTTGGAGAACATGGGGTTCTGGGCACAACATAAGCTATTACTTTAACACCTCTCCCTCCATCCCTCCATCCATCCCTCCCTCTCACAATAAAGGTAGGTGCAATAGGCTATAGAATGTCGAGGATTTTCAGTGCACAGAAATAAACAAGAAATTGAGGATGATGTTAGTGGTTTTACATCAGGCACCAAACTTAAAGGCAGGGATTCCCAAGGACAGCATTAAACCACATAACCAGCAAGGATTTTCTTTATGTTATAGGTTCCAAGAATTAAACTTAAGAACTACAAGTGCAACAACAACAACAACCCAATATAATCCCACTTAGTGGGGTTTGGGGAGGGTAGTGTGTACGCAGACCTTACCCCTACCCTGGGGTAGAGAGGCTGTTTCCAAATAGACCCCCGACATCCTTCCCTCCAAGAACTTCCCACCTTGCTCTTGGGGAGACTCGAACTCACAACCTCTCGGTTGGAAGTGGGGGTTGCTTACCATCAGAGCAACCCCTCTTGTCATAACAAAAATTTTATAATCAAATAGTGCAGAAATTAACCAGATACAAAGTATGACTGCATATATCCTCCCATTTCAAGCTGAACTTTTCTTCTATATGGTGCATTGATTTCAACTTGGTAGATTTCCCGCATCGGTTGGACGGAGTAATTGGTCTCCTTATATGGTCTTGGCCAATCTTCACCTTTTGAGCTAGCTTTTCGGGTTGGGTTAGGCTCAAGGTCCATTATCTTAACATGGTATCAAAGCCACACTCATCCCAACTCTTGAAACCCTTATGTTGGGCCCATATTATATTTACACTCCAAATGTCCAGTTCTGAGCTTGTGTGCGTCAGTGTGTGGGTGGGGAGGGGGTGTTAGAGACCTACATCAGTTGTGGATGGGACTTCTGGTCTCCTTACATGGTCTTGGGCAATCCTTACCTCATGAGCTAACTATTGGGATTGAGTTAGGCCCAAGTTCCATTTCTTATCGGTGCTTGTTGGAGGAATAAGTTTCCTAGGCTTCATTCATTAATGTCAAATGTTATTTTCCAGTACACTTGTCATTTTACAGTTTTGGGCCATTTCACGAAACTCGATATTTTACAATGCTGAGTAATTACTTTGAGATGAGTCATTCGCTAATGCAGTTTGTTCACTACGGTTTAGTTTACGTTTTCATGATTGCAGGAATCTGCTCAAAATTCTGGAATGAAAATAAAAGCAACTTTTTACTAGTTCACTACATACTCTTTCAAGTGGCTTGGCCCTGTCTCCTTGCAACATTCAAATCTAGGAGGTTTCCAGCAGTTGGCAGCACAAATTTCATGCAAAATTGACTTTGCCGATCCATTTTTTGCACCACCTGAATTATTTTGGAGTAAGAGAATGACAACATGGATAAATAAGCAGATAGAGATCCTTGTTATTGATACCTGTAGCTTTTGAATCTGAATTAGAGCCATTAGGCATAATGGTCTGCTCAGAATTGCATTGTACAGCTGCCTCTGGGGCCAACTTTCTCACAGGCTTTAACTTGAAACTGCAATTTCTTGCAAGTTCCTCACTAATAGGGAATACTTTCAAGTCACAATCACTTTCAGATGCTTCGTTCTTCTCCACGTCATTGCACCTAGCAGTAAGAACACAGGGTATTTCATCATATCCTATCAGTTTAGCTTCCATCTTTTTAGCTGTTTTAACCACTTGCTCCAGTGATTTAGACTTGCGCCTATAGCCTTGAGCCTGCACATTGGAAGACATTACTGAACTGCAAAATAGCTATATAAGAGAAGTCCGAAAAGGGAGGTATTAAGATTGGAATAGCAAAATGGAAATTAAACTGCAGAAACAATGATAAAATCAGATAAGAAGAGCTGACATCTATAGTAACGACGCCTGATCAGCATGCAACTGCTGAGAGAAGCAAAAAATAGAAGTAGCAGAAGTGTTGTCACTGTCTCACTGACCTGAGAGACATTTGAAGAAGAGAAGTAAAAATAGAAGGCAAAAGGAACACCGAAGCATACTTGATAATATGTAAACCAGTCAATAAATTATTTGCCAAAACAAGGCAATTTATCAACTAAAGTGAGAAACTTGTGAAGTTCTGCGAGGAATATTATAGGTTTTAGTGATAAATCATTATCTTTCCTTATGCATAGAGATGCATTTCTCTACTCTGAATGCTCATAAGGCAATGTAAACTGATCCATGGAACTTGTCCCCATTTCCCATTACGACCTTGAACATTGTGAGGGTCCTAGTACCCCCCTAAAAAACTTTCAAGTGGAATTAATGCCCCCTTTCTCAGTCACCTGGCATAGGGAGTGTTCATCATTATCTCTTTAAGAGTGTGAGGGACCACAAAAAGTTTTATAACTTATTTTTGCAAGATATTTTTTGTTAAATGCATGGAGAAGGTACAGAGTTGCTCCTGAACTATGCGAAATGGTTTTCTTTTGTAAAAAGTTGGGGTTGAAACTACCCCTGTTGTTACCAAAATGGTCTACACTTGCCCTTTTCTACTAATGGAAAATGATTAGCACCACAGATCGCCACGTGTTGAAGCTTAAAATTAAACAGCAATAATTGCTTTGAATTAAAGGACATGAATGATGCATTTCACATAGTTTAGGGGTAAAATGATAATAAGTTTTTTAAATGAAATTGACACGTGGAAGCAAGAATTGCATGCTAAGCACTTCCTTTCCTTAAAACAGGGGTTGGCCAACAAAGGGGGGGTGGGGGGTACTAATACCACCACTTAGAAGTAGTTCAGGGAGTACTATGACCCCTGCAAAGTTTAAGGTCGTAAGGGTAAATTTGGGACAAGTTTGAGGGGGTCCTTATGTATTATCCAAAATTATATATATCAACTTATAAATGGCAATCCGGTGCACTAAGCTCCCACTATACGCAGGGTCCGGGAAGGTCCGGACGACAAGGGTCTATAGTACAATATATATATATCAGCTTATGCCTTGTTTTATTTGGCAAGGGGGGTTTGGGGGGGGGGGGGGAGTTATTTCTCAAGCACGAATTAAGGAGTACTAAGAAGTTCTTCCTCAAGGAGTTGAACAATTTTTATTACTGTTGAAGGTCTAGAAACTAAAATGGAGCAAGAAAGTTGGCTCCCTGAACAAATGGATAAAGCTATAGTCACTAAGTGCTTGAACAGCCTCTGTATCTGATGATCACCTACTGTCATAATCCTTTAGGCAAGACTCATCACTAGCACAGAGCGTGAATGCAATGAGAACATTCTCTGCAACTTGATCCACCACAATTATAACTTTGTAACACCACGGTGGTATCACATAAATGAAGAAAGCTGTGAGAGCAAGCAGTTCAGTGATCTCAATCATGCTCCTCCAGCAAAACCGCTGAAGAGATTATCATCATTAAGCAGCAACCTGATGTTGGGGTGAGTAAAGACTTGTATGATGGAATCAACAAGAAAGTCTGTGCTACAAGAGCAATGATGTCATGAGAAGAAATCAATTTGAGCAATAAGCCACCAAAATAGATGTTTTCGTACTATTTATCGTATGAGGAGAAAGTTCGTTCATAACAAAGAAGAGCACAACAACAGGATTACAAAGTTTTGGAGCTAAAATAATTACTGAAGTTATAGAGATCTCAAAATTCTTTAAGGATTAGTCAACAGAACACCATGGGAGAGGCCTGAAACCATGCACCATATTATGGCCAAAAAACCACTCTTTCTCATACATGGCATTTGAAAGAAGGTAATCATGACATGGTCAAGGTTTGCATCCAAATTCAGTATAGTACAGCCTTCTAGCCCCTCACTGTAGGACCTTAGCATTCTAGCTAGTTGCTACAACCAATACCCAAATACCCTAAGCTTAAAATCTCACTATCAATCCGTGTAGCATCAAAGGTTTTCCTGAGCAAGCCAAGTGATTCAAGTCATCAGTGACTTGGCGAGTGCTTGGTATGAAAGGAAAATAATTTCCTGAAAAATAAGTGATTTTCTTATTTTCTGATATTTCGTTAGTACGCAATAAATATTATCTCAAGAGCATTTATAACCTAGACAGACATTATTGGGGTGGGGTTTCTTTTTTTTGGGGTGGTGGTGGTTGGGGGGTGGGATGGGTTTCAGAAATGTTATTCATTCTCTTACTAGGGAAGCCATTTATTTGAAATTGGAGGAAAATGAGTTCATAAAAAAAAATATTTGATCCAACCAGACATGGAAAAATTGGAAAGCATTTTCCAGAAACCTTTTTTCCTCCAACGAAACACACTCTTGGAATACAAAGATTTTTTCAACACCTTTATCACAGAAATCCAAACCTAGTTTATGTGATAAGTAAATCTTCAATTTCATATAAACTGTAACTAATAATCCTAAAGCTTATTTTCCTTTTTTATGGTTATGAAAAATTAACCAGAAAGCTTATTTTCCTTTTAATGGGCATGAAGAATTAGCCAGAAAGACAACCAAATTATCAACACCTGCACCCGAGCATGTCCATTTCCTAAAAAGCAATATTTCAAGTATATAATTGATGTTACTTTAAAAAAAAATAGTAATAATAAAAAATGAAAAGTTCATGCTACTGGAAACAAGCTGCCGTTTGTTCAGCATTTCGTTTTTCTTCAAAGGTTCAAAAAAGTTGCATAGGTGACCCCCTGACAAACATTTTGATCATGTAACATACAGGAAAAGAGCTCCAACAAGAAGAAATAACAGGACAGGAACTAGTAAGATGCATACCTTCAAGCTTGAATGTACTTGATGGGCAGCCATTCTTGCGGCAGCTTTTTTATTGATATTGAGAGCAGAAGCCGCTTCAGAAACATTCTCCCCATTCACCTTGGCCTCAACGAGATATTTGCTATCTTTTTTTGAAGCCAGGAACTTTAAATGCCAGCCATAAGACTGGCAAAGTTCATGGAGTTCTCTTTTTGGATTAAGCTGCAACCTGGTAAAGCTCATGACGGGCTTTAAGAAGGAGAGCATTATATGCCAAGCACGGTTCAAGTCAAACCCTGTGTCAAGCAGGATTGCACCCATACAAGACTCCACTAGGTCGCCAAGGGCCTGAACCAACCAGAAAACATGAGAGCAAAATGAGGGTTCATCTTTCAAAGGTTCAGCAAAGAAATGATTGAGCAATTTTCCTTGCTGCTCAGGAGAGGAGCAACTAACCCCAGTATTACTTGATATATACAAATGCTTCCATATATACCATCACAACCCAATTTACTTGACTAACATTCAGCAGCCCGTTACTGGACAACAAACTCTCTTTTAAACAAGGAGGTACACAATGATGTAAGAGACAACTTAAGAAGAACAGAAAAACATCCCTTTTTAGTAAGTTTGTGGCAACCTTTCAAGGATGTTTATGGTTTAATTTCAAATATTATTTTAGATTATATAACCGGCTAACCATGTCCACTTTACCCTATCAATATCTTTATCTTGATAGGGTAAAAAATTTTAACCAAGGACTTGCAGTTCATTGATTTACATTAAATAGCACATCATTTAGTTAATGTCACTTGAGTAATTCAATGATTCTCATTTTCTTTGGAGCCCTACCCATCCAAGAAGCTAAAATGCAGAAGTTCCCATATTGTTTAGTAGGAATGCGGGTAAACATCTTCCTTGTAGTACATAATTATTTCAAAACGTTCTATTAGTAGAGCTAAGAACAACTCCATATTATTCTGCAAGTAGCCCATGGAGCAATTCCATATTCTTTGATATTAATGGTTGGAAAACGAGTCATCGCTTATGGCTTTGGTGAATCTTCTGTTGCTTCTCGGTGCTTATGGCTTTATGCATTACATTATACAGACTCTTCATTTGTCCAGATGCACTCCTGTCAATTGGGATGCTCGTAAGAATCCTTCCATGTATTGTTAGGGTATATCTAAACTTGCATGCACCTGAGTTGCATAAATACATATATCTGATGCTCATGTTAGAGTACCTGACTCTGAATCCTACCATCTGCAACAAAATCCAGGTAGAATTCCAGATTGCTTCTTCTATTTTTCAGTTCTCACTATTCTATTACTCCAATAGACTCTCAATACCAGGGTATTCTGCATATTTCTTCTTAATGCTCCAGCAAAGATACCGTCATAACATATTAACGTGACCAGAGCATCCTCAATTATAACGCTAGAGCCTCAAAGCCTCCCACTACTTTACCCATTAATGATCTATTAACATCTACCTTTTCTCCTCACTATTTCAGCTCTAAATATGCTGCTGCAAGGTTAGGCAATAAAGATCCTTTCTCACCTACCTAGGAAAAGAAAAGAGACTATGCTCAATTCTAAACGGGTTTTAGTCGACTGTATGAATCCTTTATATATTATTCCGCTCTATTTGGGTGCATTCATTCAAGTACTCAATAATATATGTTAAATTAGGTATGCCAAGACAATGAAGATTTATTTCCAACTAGTTGGTCTTGAATAAATCAAAAGCTACTACACCTAATTTATGATTTTTTTCTTTTCTAGAATGCACTTTTAGACTTTCCCTACTCCAGCACAGGATTTGTATTGCTGGTAAGCCTCGATAAAAGTCAAATCGTTTTACCGAGTAGGGAAAGACTAGGAATGCAGCCTCAACCTGCTGGAAAAGCATTTACCTGGAGTCGTCTATTTCTGATTCAACAAATGAAAGAAGCCTTGATCCCAATAATAGCTGTGGACTGGAATGTTATTTTATCCAACTGATTCTAATCATGATTTTTACTCTAAACAACTGGATTGGATTTTCTAACTCTCTTTTTAAATAGACTGCTTTCAATTTCGCTTGCCTGGAACCTATTTTCATTGATATTGATCAAAAATCCGCTTTTCCTAGTTTCTTTTATTATTCAACACCAGAAGCTATTGTCACGACTTGAACACATAACCTTCAAATAAAGGAAATAAAAATGTTGGTTTATGTTTAGTCAACAATTGCATGCTAAAAATGTTGGTTAATGTTTAGTCAACAATGGCATGCCAATTGGAAGAGTTGGTGGAAAGAGTTGGCATGAATGCTAAGAGGAAGCTTCCTCCTTTGATAACACACATGACATCAAGAGGAGGTAGTTTGATGTCACCAATGATACCAAGAGGAGGTCCTTACCTCTATAAATAGATGTATTCTTTCATTTGTAGAAACAATCCCAAAAACAAAACAATATATTATAGTGAGTAGAGAGTTAAGAGAGAAATTCTCTTAAGTGTAATTGGGAAATCTCCCCATCCTTTGTAAATAATAGAAAGGCAATTGTTCTCCGGTGGATGTAGGATTATTTTGATCCGAACCACGTTAAATCTTGTGTTCTTTCTTTTACGTTTCCGCTAACAGGAAATGAAATAATAAATTGCTGTTTTCCATGCAAGATTTGGTGATCTGGGACATTCCGGGTAAAAAGGTAGTGCACGTCAGAATATAGTCCATTTAGTAACATCAGACTATTTTAGGGTAGTTAGGTTCGTCTTTTTGGGACTTCTTTCAGTTACATCGATATTCTGGAAAGGCCAATGTCAGAATGCTGGAGCGGGAATAGAGTTTAGGACCTAAACTGGAAAATAATCAACTCCTGTGCGCAACAATATCAAATAATTTCGCAAGACATACGAGAAAAGGAGAATGACAAAGACATACGCCTTACGCCTGAAACCTTTCACATCACTTTACAAAGTACAGTGTTACCCTTATTTGTGGAGACAATGTCGTTTTGCCTAAATATATAATCAATCTGCTATCTAGCAATAATATCAAATGATTTGAAGACCCAAGTGTCTTATACCTGAATTCTTTTATAGGAAAACTTTGCAATGTAAATTCTTACGTTTATTTGATAAAAGGCGAATACTCTATACTACAATAAGTGTAAACACAAACTATTGTAAACTCTGTATAAGAAACTCCATGAATCCATCAGTATTGAAGATTTCATCATGTAAATAGTGAATACCTTTGGACAAGATGGCTCTTCAGCCAACCTTTTCATAGAATCTGGTCTTCCAATGAAATTGACATATCTAGTAATTGACTCACGGAGGCAACTAGAATCACAGAGTATATGGCTGTGGAAGCTTTGATGTACTGCAACAACTGCAAAGGTGTTGTTGTTTACAGAAACTGATCTCAGATCAGTCAACTGGCCAGGCTTCAGTTTTGGGTACACAGAGTATAGATAGGATGTGATCAAATAATCGAGGACAGCATCTCCAAGAAACTCCAGTCTCTGCTAAAGGAAATCAAATGTTCTAAGAAAGAAGTTGCTGCAAAGTACTAAAAATCGCCTACACAACAACCAGAGAGCTTCAGAAAAGTAGGTTATTTAAAAAGAGAAATTCATACCTGATAGCAACCTCCTCCGTGGTTGTTATAAGATGGATGGATGAAGGCCTGAATGAGCAAACCCTTATGGACGAATGAATAACCTAATAAATTTTCAATGGCCGGAATATTTATTTCATCAGCAAGTGGCATAAAGACTTTGCTTGCAGCGCAAATACTCTTTACTTGTGATTCTTCGAAATCTGTATAGATACCAATCCATTTAAGAAATGCAATTGCTGCTTTGAAGCCACTGTCAACTACAAAAGCGCCAACAAGGGCTTCAACTATATCAGCAATTGTTTTCTTACGCAACCACTGATGACATTTGCTACACCTAACTTCAGTCTTTGCACCATCTGGTACACTACCACATTGACCGTGTATGCTTTTTTCTGTTTGTTTGTTACAGATTACAGGGCACGGACGGCCTACTGCATAGAAGTGGTTGGGATCAAATGATTGATCACGAATAAATGCCTGACACAAAGAAAAACTTAGAGATTCAATCAAATCAATTGACTTAAGAGTATAAACATCTTAAAAGGAGAAAGCTCATAAATATATATATCTATAGATAAACACGTAATCAAACATATTTACACAACATTAATTCATATTCTATGACCTCCTCCCCTCATAGGAAATCACAATTGCCTCTGATTTCTAAAAATTCATTAGAGATATGCAGTTTCATCTTATATGCATATTTATGTTCATTTATTGAGATACAGAATGCTAGCTGTCTTATTTATTACACAAAAAGAAAAATGCAGAACTGTCCAACTCGAGAATCCAACAACATAGGTTATTAGAAATTGAGGAAATCATTTTAGTACGGTGAGTATGTTCATTTTATTTTATGGCTTGCTCTTGACAACATTCAGATACTTGTGCAGCGGACAGCATACTCGTGACAGTCAAGAGTAAAACATTTCCTCATACTAGGAAAGAAAATGTCAGCAATGACTGAATATTAAGGTGTATCAAGGCAACATAAAAAAATCTTAGTAGGACTAATTTTTCCAATGATGCCACAAAAAAAGCATTCATTATCATCTAATCAAATATCACCATCTTTAACGTGCTAAATGTATGCATAGAAAAAAGTTTACTGTTGCATTTCAAAAAAACATTTACTATCCAGACACAGGAAATCCCCTCTTTTACTTGGTTGGATAGGAGATCATCAAATCTTATAGCTCTCTTAATCTCAATTTATATGGTAGTCTTTCTATTTAATATCTCGAAATGTTTAACCCATAGCATGTTTATACAAAATTTCACATTTTCAATACCTTGAATTCATTGCCATTGTATCAAATAATAGGTTACTCATGAATGTATCGGATATTTATTACTCCCTTCGTCCCATTCTATTTTACGGTTATCGACTAGGTATAAAGTTTTATTAGTAAATATAACTTGGTTATTATATTAGTTTAGTGGAGATAATATTAAAGAAATTTGATACAATGACAAATTATTCGAGGCCTCATATTAATCAACACAGATGAACTTTTTTCCCTGATAAGTTTCAACAAGATATGTTCTATTTCTGCTCTTCTATTTGTTTTTGGGGCCATGTGAGATGAGAGATCCACACGTGCATCTGAGTTTGTGTTAAGCAATGGCAGTGTTTGCACTTTCTCACAATGAAGTAATGTAAAATTTGCAAAAATTCAAAAGCCATGTTTTGAAACAAGAAAAAGCAAGCATTCTCTTATCTGAACATAAAAGATGTGCTGTCATCTCACTGAAGGAGTCTGTCCATATCTAGCTTAGAGTTTTCAGCAACACCATGTACCTGTAAATTGTTTCTGACTGCTATCGTGTACAGATACGAATTGTTCACAATGTTTGAGCGCCTTCTAGTTAACTGCCCTTCGTCAAAGGCATCGTATGTAAGAAAGACATGCCTCCCAACTGCAAACTTGAGAAATGCATCACCAAGCACTTCAAGCCTTTCAAGAGAAAAAGGTTCATTGCATTTCTCTGTAGTAAGTGCTTCAAGAACCTGGTCGGGTTTTAGGCAGTTAATAGTAAAGTAGGTACTGTCTCTGGCATGATTCATATGCTATGAACAAGTGATAAATGTGAAACAGAAGTGTTTGATTGAGAAATACTACTAAGCTATGTTGCTTGGACTCTTCCAAAGTGTTGTCGGGTGTGGGTCAAATTCTCCAAAAGTAGTGCATTTTTGGAGGATCCGACACGGGTGCGGCAACATTTTGGAGAGTCCGCGCAACATAGCTACTGAGGATCGGAGAATTCCTTACATGATCTATTTTTACTTCCCTTCCCTCAGGAAAAGAAGCAGATAGGCAGCCCTTTAGTTCAATAGCAACAAGTAAGCTTTCAAGACGATGCATGATCGATGGCAACAGTGATAATGAGCTCCCAATATCTTTGGAAAACCCAATTATCTTGAGCTGGCAAATTTCAGCAGGTAGTTCAACAAAGTGCTCCTCTTTATCACGCAACTCTGTGTAGAGGGCCAGCGGAAAGTCATTAATTGCAAAACAATACACCACTTAAGTTACTCTATTTCTCAGAATAATAGGCATAATAGAAATTGAACTTATTTTCAGGAGGGAATAACAAGCTGACACTCTGAAAATCTGGCAAGTTAAATCAAGAAGAAACCTTAAAATTTTCTCATGTCATGTCTTGGTGAAGTTAGTCCCAAATTACTTACTGAAGTTTTAGAAGAAAATATAGACCCTTCACCCTTGGAGCTGCTCAGCACATTACACCAGTGCAGATATCCTCTAAAACCAAATATCCTTTTTTTTTTCAATAAGTAATAACCATTAAAACCATGTATCCCCCCTCCATTATCCATACTCCTGTCCAATCCCTGGGTTTCTATAAGTTTTGAGCCAGAAAACAGGCCTCAGCATTATTCACCCAAGAAAAATTCTATGCAACTGGACTTCTCACTGTAATATACTAGGTGGCGATTTTATTATCTTCTACCACTATTCCTATTGCCTTCACCGAAAGAAGTTAAAGCACAATTTGCCTGATGAAAAGCTGATGTTGAAGCGAAGAAGAGAAAAAAGCAAATGTTCAGAGACTATTGAAGCAGCAATGATACTGTTCAAAGGAGTAGTGTAGCAAACCCTAAGCAATCCCTTACAATTTGCGTTTTAGTTAGTTTCATATTTAGTTCATATAAATCTTTAAACTTATCTTACTTAGTAACTAGGGTTCTTTTTTCTTTTTGATGTCCGTGGTATCTGGGCTAGCTTTAGCGAACCTCGACTAATTCCACGAGATACCTGCTACCTCCCACTAGCATAGGTACCGGGTAACTTTCCACATCTCCATTGTGATTTGAACCTAAAACCTTGTGATTCTCAACTCACTTTATTGACCACTAGGCCACACATTTGGGTGCCATTTAGAATTGTTAGATAGTTATGTAAAATAATATGAATTAATCCTAGTCCCACATAGAATAGGCGTATGATATATACTTATTGTATAAATAGGGCTCAATGTATTATAATTAAAACAAAATATCAATAATAGATTTTTTCTCACATGGTATTATAGCAATCGTGAGAGATTTCTCGCTGTGCATAAATTCCAGGGACTACGGGAAGAGAAATCAGTCAATCGAAAGACTTTTTCCGGCAAACACAGGTCTGACGCAAGTAAAAAGCCACTCTTCGTAAGTGTTGCACAAAAACAAACACCAACAGAAGTAGATCAGCCGGCGGCTACAACCCATAAAAAAATCTCCGTCAGAAGACCCTCCACACGCTCCCACGAGCCGCTAGAAGAAAATTTTCCGGCGAAGTTACGACATAACGCGACGGTGCATGGCCCCCTTTCCGGTCATTTTTTGGAAAAAAATCTTTGGGATAGATTGTTCGCAAGGTTAATTCCGAGCCTACCCGTCCAGGTTACACCAAATTCCGACCACTTTTATATTTTTCCGGCGTGAACAGTGATTTCAGAAGGGTTTCTAATTTTTCAGGCGTGAAAATTATAATGTCATTTGAATTAGAAGCATTTGACTCACACTCCGTTGGATCCAATGCATTGAATCCAATCCAGATGGTTTCTTTATTAGATTATATTGAGTTCCTTCCGTATAAAGTATGTAAATAGACATATTGAGAGATAGTTTCCGTTGTTCAAATAGGAAGTGATGTGACTTGTGTCTCCCAATCTTCAACCTGCGAATCTTCGGTCATTGATTCAGGTGCATCTGATCACATTTATGATAATAAATCTTTTTTCACTACTATTTCATGCTCTCAATCTCTTCCAACTTCACGATGCCCAACAGATCTCAAACCGTGGCAACCGGAATAAGTCAAGTAAGTCCACTTCCTTCCTTACTTTTAGATTTAGTTCTTTATGTTCCCGGTAGTCCTTTTAATCTCATAGTCGTTTGTCGCTTAGTCAAATCACTTAAATGCACTGTTTGATTTCTTGATGATCTTGTTTTTATACAGGAACTCAATACGCAGCGGACCATTGGCGGACGTGAATCAGATGGACTTTATTACCTTATCATTGCAAAATCACACGGACTCACATCTTGTCTTTCTTCAACAACTTGTCCTATTACTTATTTACCATATTTATCACATAAACGGTTGGGACATCCTAGTTTGTCAAAACTTCAGAAAATGATACCCGGTTTATCTCACTTGTCCACTCTAGAGTTAGTCATGTCAAACATACCCGCTCTCATTTCCCTCATCGTCTTGATAATCGAGCAGTCACCTTTTAGTTTAGTTCATTCAGATATTTGAGGTCCTAGTCGGATCAGTTCTACCTTGGGATTCTGCTACTTTATCAGTTTCATTGATTATTATTCAGGTGCACCTGAATACTTTTTATGAAAAATCGATTTGAGTTGTTTTTTATTTTGCAGGCCTTCCACGCTGATGTTCAAAATCAATTTGGGGTTTCTATCCGCACATTTCGTAGTGAAAATACCCTAGAGTATTTGTCTTCCCCATTTCAGCAGTTTATGAACTCTCACGGAATTATTCATCAAACATCTTATTCGTACACATCCCAACAAAATAGGGTAGCTGAAAGAAAGAATAGACATATTATTAAAATTGCTCGTACCCTACTCATACAATCTGAAAATGTTGGTTTATGTTTAGTCAACAATAACATACCAATTGGAAGAGTTGGTGGAAAGAGTTGGTATAGATGCTACGAGGAAGCTTCCTCCTTTGATGTCACCCATGACATCAAGAGGAGGTAGTTTGATGTCACCAATGACATCAAGAGGAGGTCCTTACCTCTATAAATAGATGCACTCTTTCATTTGTAGAAACCATCCCAAAAACAATACAATATATTGTTGTGAGTAGAGAATTAAGAGAGAAATTCTCTTAAGTGTAATTGGAAAATCTTCCCTTCCTTTGAAAAGAATAGAAATGCAATTGTTCTCTGGTGGACGTAGGATTATTTTGATCCGAACCACGTTAAATCTTGTGTTCTTTCTTTTGTTTCCGCTAACAATTGGTATCAGAGCGACATGATTCATAACGATCCAAGGAGGAAGAACAAGAAAAGATGAGTTCCATGAAGTTTGAAATTGATAGATTCAGTGGACGCAACAATTTCAATATCTGGAAGATCCAAATGATGGCGTTACTGCGGAGGGAAGGTTCAATCCATGCTATTGACGGAAAGTATCCTAAGGATACATCAGCTCCCGACATGGAGAAGATTGAAGGGGATGCATTGAGTGCAATCCAACTATCTCTTGCACCTAACGTGCTTTGTGAACTGAGTACAGGTACCGAAGAGACGGCCAAACATTTATGGGAAAAGCTAGAAGGGCTATACCAAGACCGATCAGTGACAACAAAGATGTTACAACGACGTCTTCACACATTTAAGATGGGGTTAGGTACTTCGTTACCAGATCATTTAGATGCGTTCAATAAACTTGTCATGGACTTACAGATTGCAAGAATTAAAAGGGAGGAGGAGACGCTTGCATGTGCTTTGCTATTTTCATTGACTTCAGGATATCGTGATATTGAGAATTCAATGATGTATAGCAAGGAGCCTATCAAGCTTGAGCAAGTGCGGCAGGCACTTAACTCTAGTAATGTGCGGAGGCACATCGAAGGAGACAGAGATGACCGGATAAGTGGGCTCTTTGTGAGAGGCCAGACTAGCCAACAGGGAAAGAGCAAATCAAAGTACAGATCAAAGTCTCGTGTGAACAAGAAGAATACAGAGTGTTGGGGTTGTGGCAAGAAGGGGCACTTTGAACGAGATTGCCCGATGTCAAAGTCCAAGGAAAAGGCGAGTGCATCTACAGTTGAACAGATATATAATTACTGTTTGAGTAATTATGCAATATGAATGGCAACTTGATTGTCGTACACAAGTTCCATCCGATTGACTTCACCAAATTTCAATTCCTAGAGCAATTGTTTGGCCCATACTAGTTCACATGTTGCCATAGTTATTGCTCGATATTCTGCTTCTGCACTAGATCGAGCAACTACATTCTGTTTCTTGCTTTTCCAGGACACCAAATTTCCTCTTACTAAAACACAATATCCAGACGTAGAAAGTCTATCAGAAGGTGATCCTGCCCAATCAGCATCTGAGTACCCAACAATCTGCTCATGACCTCGATCCTCAAAAAGTAATCCTTTTCCTGGAGCCAATTTTATATACACGGATAATGCGGACGACTGCATCCCAATGACTATTACAGGGAGAATTCATGAACCGACTTACAACACTCACAGGATAAGAAATGTCGGGTCTAGTCACTGTGAGATAATTTAATTTACAAACCAGCCGCCTATAGCTTGCAGGATCACTAAGCGGCTCCCCCTATCCTAGCAGAAGTTTAGAATTCGAATCCATCGAAAGTGTCAACAGGTGTGCAACCTATCATCCCTGTCTCCTCAAGAATGTCTAAAGCATATTTCCTTTGAGAAATAACAATACCTGAGCAACCTCAATACCTAGAAAGTACTTCAATCTGCCTAGATCCTTAGTTTGAAAATGCTGAAGAGATGCTTATTCAGATTAGTAATACCATCCTGATCACTGCCAGTAATAACAATATCATCAACATACACTACTAGATAAATACATAGATTCGGAGCAGAATGTCGATAAAACACAAAGTGATCTGCTTCACTACGAGTCATGCCAAACTCTTGGATAACCGTGCTGAACTTACCAAACCACACTCGAGGAGACTGCTTAAGACCATAAAGTGATCGATGCAAGCAACATACAAGGCCACGAGACTCCCCTGAGCAACAAAACCAGGTGGTTGCTCCATATAAACCTCATCCTCAAGATAACCGTGAAGAAAGGCATTCTTAATGTCCAGCTGATAGAGGGGCCAATGACGAACTGCAGCCATGCATAGAAAAAGATGGACTGATGCCACTTTAGCCACAAGAAAGAAGGTATCACTGTAATCGAGCCCAAATATCTGAGCATATCCTTTGGCAACAAGACGGGCCTTAAGTCGATCAATCTGGCCATCGGGACCAACTTTGACTGCATAAACCCAACGACAACAAATAGTAGATTTACCTGAAGGAAGAGGAACAAGCTCCAAAGTACCACTTGTATGTAAAGCAGACATCTCGTCACTCATAGCCTGTCGCCATCCTGGATGAGACAACGCTTCACCGGTATACTTAGGGATGGAAACCGAGGACAAAAAAGATACAAAAGCATAATGGGGAAATGACAGACGATGTAACCCAAACCAACATAATGAGGATTAGGGTTAAGTGTGGCCTGTATACCTTTTCGAAGTGCAATCGATGTACTAGGGGCAGGGTCCACAGTAGGAGCAGGGTCAGGTGCAGGATGAGATTCAGTTGAGCCTGATGTAGGGCACAGACGACGATGATAAGTCAAGAGTGGTGGGAACTAGGAGGAACAACACTAGACTCCTCAATGGTTAGTATGGGTGAAACCTCTGTGTTCGAAGGTGGAGGAGGAGCTATAGGAAACTCCTCAAAGATCGGTATAGGTAAAACCTCAGATATATCATGGTGGTCAGCAGAAGCAAAGAAAGGTTTAGACTCAAAAAATGTGACGTCAGCTGACATAAGGTACCTACGAAGATCAGATGAATAACAACGATATCCCTTCTGAACATGAGAATAGCCAAGAAAGATACACTTGAGAGCACGAGGAGCTAACTTATCTTTCCCAGGGGCTAAGTTATGAACAAAGCACGTGCTACCAAAAATACGAGGTGGTAGAGGGTATAAGGCTGACTGGGGAAACAATACTGAATGCGGAATCTGATCCTTGATGGGAGATGAAGGCATCCTATTAATCAAGTAACAAGATGTAAGAACCGCATCGCCCCAAAAACGCAACGTAACACGAGATTCAATTAGAAGTGTGCGAACAGTCTCAATAAGGTGCCTATTCTTTCTTTCTGCAATACCATTTTGCTGAGGGGTATAAGGACAAGATGTCTGATGAATAATTGCACGAGAAGTCATAAACTGCTGAAACTGAGAAGATACATATTCTAAGGCATTATCACTGCGAAAGATGCGAATAGAGACACCAAATTGATTTTTTATTTCAGCACAAAAACTCTGAAATATAGAGAATAACTCAGGACGATCTTTCATTAAGAAAAGCCAAGTACATCTTGAGCAATAATCAATGAAACTAACAAAATAACGAAATCCCAAGGTTGAACTGACTCTACTAGGACCCCATATATCACAATGAACCAAGGAGAAAATAGACTCTGCATGACTCTCAACACTACTCGGAAAGGAAGCTCGGGTATGTTTCCCAATCTGACACGACTCACAATTTAATGTAGACAAACGGGATAAACTAGGCACCGTCTTCTGAAGTTACAAACTTGGATGTTCTAAACGACAATGGATTAGGTCCGGAGGATCGGTAACTAGACATGTTGTGGAAGGACTGAGTGAATTAAGATAGTAAAGGCCTTCTGATTCACGTCCTGTACCAATTGTCTGCCCCGTACTGCGGTCCTGCATAATAAAAGAATCATCAGTAAACTATATACCACAATGGAGGGCACGAGTCAAACGACTAACAAATGCAAAACTAAAAGGACAACCAGGGACATAAAGAGCAGAATCTAGGGTGATAGAAGATAATGGGTTAGCTTGTCCAACTCCTTGTGCCTTAGTTTGACATTCATTGGCTAAAGTAACAGTGGGAAGAGACTGTGAATATACAATATTTGACAAAAAGTGATTTATTACAAGAGATGTGATTAGAAGCGCCTGAGTCCATGACCCATGGTCCAAGAGTACTAGACTGGGAAACACAAGCAAAAGAATTACTAGCAACCGGAGTATTAGTCTATGCAACCGAGGCTACTTGTGGAGATGTGTGCTTACTTGCTCGATACTGAAGGAGCTCATTATATTCTTCTTTAGATACAAAAAAATCTTGGTTACCTGTAGTCTCGGTCTGAGCAACGTAAGCATTTTTCGGTGGACGACCATATAAGGAATAGCACATTTCACGAGTGTGCCCAAGTTTGTGACAATAAGAACACTTGGGTCTAGATCTCCCAAAACAACCTCGTCCTCCTCTGTTCTCCATAGTTTGAGACGCCCGGACATCCACTGTCTGCAATGCGAGAATAGAGGAATCAAGTATTTGTGATGAGATCGGTGGGTGACTTGGTGCTGCAGCAAGACAGAGTAATCGAGAGAATAATTCATCAACTGTGGGAACAGTCGGACTAGCCAAAATCTGGTCTCGCACTGAATCAAGATCATTAGGAAGTCCAGATAGTGTAAGAACTAGAAGCATCTTTTGTTGCTGCTCTTGTTGCTTTGCCACACTAGCCGAAACTGGCATTAGTGTCTCAAATTCCTCCATGACTGCTTGTACTTGACCCAAGTAAGTAGACAAATCTAATTCTTGCTTCTTTAAGTTTGTCATCCGTGATATCACATCATAGAAGCGAGATATGTCATTAGTGTATAAGGTACGAGCATTTGCCCAAACCAAATAACATGTCTGGAATGGACGAAACAAAAGCATCAACTTGGAATCAATAGAACGCCACAAAATGCTATCGCCTTTTCATCTCCTTCACTAGACTGTTTAATTAGATGATCTTGAACACCTTGACCTTTACACCACAACTCGACAGATGAAGCCCAAGCTAAGTAGTTTGAACCTCCAATTAACGGTTCTGAAGTAATCATAATACTAGAGCTTCCAGAACTCATATTTTCAGACCCAAAAGCATTAATTCCCAAAGACATCATTGCAAAATATTACCAAATTAGAGAAATAATCAAATGTAATCCACTGAAACAGAGTAAGGAACACTGAAACATAATAAGGAAACACTGTAGCTGTCAGACTATTACTGTAGCAGTCGGAATAGTAATGTAGCAGTGTAGTAGTACTACTGCAGCTGCCGAGAAAATTCAAAGTGGCCAGAATGAAATAAAAACAGTAGGTGTAGGATAGGAATTACCAGACGACCCAACTGTTCTGAAGAAACTTTTCCAAAAAAATGGCCGGAAGTCCACTTTTGAAATCACTATTCATGCCGGAAAAATATAAAAGTTGTCCGAATTTGGTGTAACCTGGATGGGTAGGCTCAGAATTGCAAGGGGAACAATTTGTTCTGAAGAGTTGTCGCCAAAAAATGGCCGGAAGGTGGCCCACGCGACGTCGGAACTTTGTCGGAAAATTTTCTTCAGGTGGCGAGTGGCGGCGCGTGGAGGTATGTTGACGGAGATTTTTTTATGGGTTGGTCGCCGGAGCCCGATCTACTTTGTGGTGGTGTTGGTGTTTGCACAACATTGACGAAAAGTGGATTGCCGGAAAAAGACTTCCGGTAACTGATTTTCCTTCCCGGAGTCGCTGGAATTTCTGCACAGCGATAAATCTCTCACGATTGCTCTGATACCATGTGAGAAGGCACGGGAGAAAATATGATATATTGATATTGTGTATCTAATGCAATACAAGATGTGCTAATTTATAGCTACTCTATACAAAAGGCATACTACTCCTATTCCAATGTGGGACAACTACATATCTATATCTAACACATAGACCAGTGCGACTTGATGGAAATGCCAACTAGTGGGAGCAGGTATACATGGAATGACAAGCATGGTGATAGCAGGATTTTATCAAAAATAGATTGGGCCTTCATCAATACAATATGGCTCAATATAATACCAGAATATAGGGCATCATACTTAGAGGAAGGAATAAGTGATCATTGCCCACTAAAGCTGTCAATAACCACCTTAACTAGAAGGACAAAAGATGCTTTTAAGTTCTGTAATGTTTGGACATCACATCCAAACTTTATAGACATAGTTAAGGAAGGATGGAGGAATGAGGTTGAGGGGTGCAGTATGTTTCAGGTGGTCAGGAAATTAAAAATGTTGAAGAAAGAGTTGAGGATGCTAAAGAAGAGGTATTTTAGTAACATCGTAGAAAAGCTGATGCAGATAGACTGGCCTTGGCCACAGCTCAAGCAGAACTTCATAAAAATCCTATGGATGCAGGGTTACAGCTAAAAGAAAAACAGAAGTATCAAAAATTCCAAAAATCATCGTATCTGGCAGAGGTATATCTTCAACAAAGGAGCAAGGCTACTTGGATTAAGCTGGGAGATGACAACAATAGGTATTTCTTTTCAGTAATAAAGCACAGGAGGGCACAAGAAGCAATCATTCAACTAACAGACAAAGCTGGAGCTATAAAAACTGAGCAAGAAGATATTGCGGGAATTTTTGTAGACTATTATCAGGAATAACTAGGAACAAAGGAAAGATTTAGAGATCATGCTATCCAGGGGTTCTTAAAAAATGGGGAAGTGTTATCAATTACACAGCAACTACAACTCTTAAGGCCTTACACAGGGCCAGAAGTGAAAGAAAGCAATATTCAGCATCAATGACACTAAAAGCCCTGGACCAGATGGGTATTGGGGTGGGTTCTATAAAGCTGGAGGGGATGTGACCAAGGCAGTGCTGGAATCTTTTGAAAATGGAGAACTACTCACTCAGATCAACTCAACCAGCATAGCACTTATACCAAAAGTAAAGAATCCTTTGCAGGCAAGTCAATTTAGGCCTATTGCTTGCTGTAATGTTATATACAAATGTATTTCCAAGATCATTTGCACTAGATTGAGGAAAGTCATACCAGAGATTGTAGCAGATAATCAAGCAGCTTTCACTGAAGGAAGATCACTTATTCACAATGTCTTGATATGCCATGATCTTCTAAAACACTACAACAGGAAGACAACTCCTAGGTGTTTGATGAAGATTGGTCTAAAGAAGGCCTATGATATGGTAAGATGGGAATTCCTGGAAGAAATACTCAGAGGCTATGGCTTCCCAATGTCATTCATTCAATTAATAATGGTGTGTGTTACAAAAACCAATTTCACTGTCAAGGTGAATGGTGCAGGTTATGGATATTATGAAGGAAGAAGAGGATTGAGGCAGGGAGATCCTATGTCTCCACTACTATTTGTACTTGTCATGGAATACCTAACAAGAGGGCTGAACAAGATGAGTGAATTGACAGATTTTCAATATCATCCAATGTGTAAGAGCACAAAATTGACTCACTTGATATTTGCAGATGATTTGACGTTATTTTGTAAAGGCAATAGTCAGTCTATCAATAGGATGTTGGAGGTGGTGAATCATTTTAGTGATGTATCAGGAATGGTAGCAAATATGGAGAAGCCTAACATATATCTAGCAGGAATGGATGAAGAAAAAAAGCAAGCTATAGTGAGTGCTACAGGATTCTAGTGGGCACACTACCGATGAGATACCTGGGACTACCACTAACATCAAAGAAATGGAGTAAGGTAGAATGTCACCAGTTAGTGGAGAAGATCCAACAAATATACAAACAGGTTATGCTAAACTTCTATCATATGCAGGTAGACTGCAAGTAATTAACTCAGTCTTATTTGCAATGTATAACTTTTGGGGAGCTGTCTTTATACTTTCTCAAAGTGTTATAAAAGCAATTGATAGTAAGTGTAGGGAGTACCTATGGGGCACTACAGAAGGTCATAGGAAAATGGCTTTGGTATCATGGGAAGTTCTGTGCAGGCCAAAGAAATATGGTGGAATGAGTATTAAAGGGACGTAAAAATTGGAATATAGCATCAGTTGGGAACCTACTATGGCAAATAGTGACAAATAAAGAGGTTCTATGGGTGAGATGGGTACATGGGGTGTATATGAAAGCACGTAGAAATATCTGGGAACGCAGGCCACCATGTGACTGCAGTTGGTATTGGAAGAAGTTGAATAGCTTAAAAAAAACAATGGCACAATGGTATCAGGGGAATGCATATAGGCTGGATAGCAATGGGCAGTATTCAGTATCTAGGAGCTATAATGCAATGATAGGATATTTGCCAAGATGCAGGGAAATGATACTGATATGGAACAGGACACTACTGCCAAGACATAGGTTTGTCTTGTGGCTGGCTTACCAACAAAAAATGGAAACAAAGAGTAGGTTAGTACAGCTGAATATTCCTATACCAGACAATGCTGAATGTTGCCTTTGTGATCGGGGAGTAATTGAAACACAACAGCATATGTTTGGAGATTGTAGTTGGTTTAAAGACATGAAAGAGGTTCTAACAAGCTGGGCAGCAATCAAGCTACCAAACATGGCAATACCAGAGTTGTTAAAATGGATCAATAGAAGGCATTGGAAGCACATGAAGAAAGAGGTTGCAACAGCAATCATAGGAGCAATGGTGTATCACAATTGGCAAGCAAGGAACTGGAGGATCTTCAGACAAATTGCTTTGAACCTGGAATTTTGCATTGGACAAATAAAAAAGGAGATGGTGGACAAGCTAAGCATGTATGTAGAATCTAAAAGAGCAAGGCAATGCCCTTGATGATGCAAAGACTATGTAATTAGGAAGTAGTATGTAAGTAGGAACCTGTAGTTATTATCTCAATAGCAACGAAAGATTGTACTTAGAATGATTTTATTTTTGATATTTGAAGTATGGATGTACTAGAAGATCTAGTACACTGGACGCTCTTAGGATGTAAAAAGAACAGTTGGTTGTTATGGTAATATTCACATTTATTGCCAAAAGATATGTATTGTATAAATAGAGCTCATTGTATTATAATTAAAACAAATATCTAGTAGATTTTTCTCCGTGCATTCTCACAGGAACTAGGGTTTTTGGATGCTCTTTCTCACAAATAAATAGAACTAGATAGAACTTTATCAGCACTCAATAGTCTACTGTCAATGATTTTGCCTCTGGCTTTGAGTTCTATAGTAGAGTTTGTGGTTTTGCTTTCATAGCAGAAGCCCATTAGTTTAAACAATATGCTCCAACATGTATCGGAGTAAAACCCTTTCTTCCAATCCCCTCCCTTGCATCACAAGTCTTTATGAGTTTTGCAATAGAAACAGCTCAACTTAGCAGCTTGAATAATAAACAATTACCTGAATAGCCTTTCTTTCGTAGTAAGTTGTCCAAACAGAAGAGTTGTTTTGCTTTTACTAGTGGTTGCTCAGGGAACGAAAGATGGATGTCAAAACTGTAAGAGAAATCTCTCACCCATTAGAATATACATGATACATATTTGTAAAAATGATCTGATCGTCAACTAAGATATATGTTTTCTGTATGAGAAAAGTAATATCAAGCTAAGCGCAAAAGAAGAGGACAAGATGTCCTCAATAAGCAACATTTGAAGATATAAAACAAATGTAGCTTTAAGCAAGAAGAGCACGACAGTCCCTTTAGTGGCCAGTTACGGTAACCTAGAAAACAAGCAGAGGTACACAATTGCAATGAAAAGAAGTGTCTCCTTTCCCAAACTAAAGCAGGTTGTATGCTTCCTAAACAAGTAAAGATACATCAATAACGGGAACTTTTCCAAACAAGCTAGTATACGGGAGTAATACCACAGTAATTAAATTATTTACCTTATCAAACAGGGTAAAGGAAGTTACATCAAGAAATTCTGTTAGTACTTAGTACTCAAGGCTCACAACAACAACAACAAACCCATTGTAATCCCACAAGTGGGGCTCAAAAAGTATAAAATAGACATATAGTGACTGACCATAATAAAAAAATTCCAGAAGAAAAAAAGAACTTCCAAATACATGTGAGGAAATTGTTTAATTGGTTCTCCAGCAGCAAGCAGTTAAATGCTAATTGACCTCATCAAAAACTCTTTTAACTGCCGTACTCTATGCATCTAATTTGTAAATTTTCTCCCCTTTTTGCCACACCAGACCAAGGGCTCATTTCCATTTTATTAATACTTGAACTCCTATTCTGGTTTACAGTAGACAGAAAAAAATATCTGCGCATGCGAATGCAGGTAGAATCAACAAAAGAACAGGGAACCAAGCTGGTAAGCAAAGAACAAAAATAAAGTCATTTACTTACGTATCATAATAGTGTTCGACATGGTTTTTTGAATCTTTATATATGCTGTATGCACTGCTTTCTTTGACAACATCAGATATGAAGAAAAATGTATTCTTGCATGGAACATATACCAAACTATTGGCAACATCATGTATGCTTTTGGAACCATTGGCAAGTTGCAACTGCTCATCAGATTTGGATATCTCACTATTGCCTGCATATACTGAAGTCCCAAAAATTGGTGATGACAAGCATCTTCTGACAAGCTCCCAGTCCACGGAAATTTTATTGTGTCCACATAAATTGACGGGAAGAAGTAGGTAAGATTTTGAAGCTGAGTCAACATAATCTTGTTTTTCCAAAGATACGAATTCTGAAATGAACTCAGAGCGGTCAAGAATGATCTTGAGGAACATTCTCTGGAACTTCTCTGCTAGTAGTACCTGCTAAGAGAAAGTAGTCAAAATATTGAAGAGAGCCTTTCTGTTTATACTAGACTAGAAGAGGGTCAAATAGTTAACCTCATCGTTCTCAAAATTAGTAGCTCCTGATGGAATAAGCTCTGTCTCTACAGATCTACCTCGAGCCAAGTTGAGATCAAGTTTCATTCTCTCAGCCTCTTGGGGAAGAGGTGCTTTCAGAAATAGGCCAAACTTTTTATAAACCCTATCAATTGGACAAGGTGAAAAGTTGATGTAGTACGAGTTAAGGCAAACAGGACTCTCTGTCTCAGTCCATGGTTCTTTAAAGGCAGCGGGAACAATCATCTCATGGAGCTCTTCTCGTGCGTCTTCGCCTATGACATCAACATTACAATAATGACAACAAGCACCAAAATAACATAAAGCATATTGAAAATGCTTTTATCAAAATAATTTTGCCTAACCATCTGAGCTTTCTGAGTCAGAAAAAACATGAACCAGGTCTTCATCTGCTTGATCCGGCAAAAGATAATCAGTGAGTGCTCCAAGTTCATGCAAGCTCTTGCAGGCTCTTAAACAGGCATCTTTCTTAGCTGCTTCTATTGAAGATTGAGGAGCACTCACGATTTGATGCATTGGAGCGTTTGAAGGCAAACCTAATATGCAAACAGTTCCATCTATGTCATCAACGTAGGAGAACTGCGGCTTGGGGCAGAAAAACCTACAATAGAAGCAAAACGAACAGAAAAGGAATCATGTTGACCTATGAAGATATGAATTCCGAAAGCAAAATCCACACATAAGTGATACAGAACAGAATAAACTTTAACTAGAAAAAGAGAAACAGAAATATCAAGTGAAATTCAGTACAAGATCATACTCGTCACGTGGAAGCTTGGAACAATAATGGTGAAGCAACGAAATGCTTGATGCAGAACTGATGGTTGCACCAGTCATATCTACTTTGTATATATTTTCTTGAAAATCTAGAACTGCCGTGCAAGATTTCCTGGAAGAAATCTCATCATTCATCCGAGCTTCATTTCTTGAAAAATGCTCAATCAAATTAAGCTCCCTTTGGTTATCACTGCCAAGAAGTTTGTGTCAGAGATATTGCGCTGATGAACTTGACAGGTAATAAGATACAGAAAGCATAAACTATGGAGATACCTATCAACCAAAAATGCATATTCAGACTTTGGCATGCGGGCACGCCCTCTAGACTGTATAAAACTGGCAACAGTTTCAGGAAGATCAAATCGTATAACGAGGCAGCATGTCTGGATATCAAGTCCTTCCTCGCCAACTTTGGTGGCAACCAATAAATTGAGCTGTCAAATTGAGCAATGGATATGCGATCAATTTCATACATACTATCAGATGGAGAATCAAACATAAACTTGGAGTTACCCTCCCAGAGGTCCTCCGGCTAAGAGAATCAAGCGAGCAGAGAAAGAATCTAACAAAGAACCATTACCTCACCAGAACGGAACTTATTGAGAATGATATTTGTATTTTTTCGTGACATACTCTTCAATCCCGAGTGCACTCCTACAAGAAACCCGCATTTCCAAGAAGATAAAACTTTCAGATGCTGAAGCATATAAGAAAGAGATCTCGCAGTCACGATCCTATTGACGAAAATTATGCACTTCATATCTGGTTGTACCCTGAAAATAAAGACAGGGAGATACCAAAATGCAAAATATGAAGTTGACTCTCGAACTCCTTAGTGATTGAACTTACTAGGAAGAAGAAGAAATATACATCCATGATATCAAACAAAATGAAGCATTTATTATACGTATTGGGTAAAGGTATGGTATGAAAGCAAAAAAACATACATCAATGACTTCAAATTATATTCTTATTATTTCTATCGGGTAACGGTACATTATGAAGGTAAAAGATCACGTTGAAGAATAAACCTTGGGAAGAAATGTGATCAAAAGCAGTGGGTTGTTGAACATTTAGTTTCAGATGGTACCACTGTAATTGACAGCAAATGCACAGAGGCTAATCCAAAAATATGAACAATTGTAGTCAATGCATTCATTTCATATTTCTCCATCAGGGCCCCTATTCGGGTGCTCTTTTAGAGTAACTGAGAGCAAACTGAGCGGCAAACTAGCTGGTTAGGTCCATAAATATAAACATTCATATTCATGGAATTAATTCCATAATTCTCCATAGAGGCCCCATTGTGGTTCTCTTTAAAATTGGGCCCTGCACTGTGCTCTGTAAGGGCAAAGAATAAAATGTTAAGATTAAAATCATGACGAATAGTACCCTTTTTCCCCAGAATATTTCTCTCTCTACTTTTTTAAGCTCTCGGGCACACTCCCCGAGGAGCCTGAGAACATAGAATTTTTAGATTTCCATGAACACCAGTAGGAAGATCTCAAAAAACCGACCACTCCACTGAAATGTTTCCGATGAAACAGCAGCCACGCGCCGCCGCGCGGAGCAGTTCCCGGTGACACTGTCGCCACGCGCCGTGTGCGTGAGGCTAATTCCGGCAAGATTTTAATTTTTTTCTTTTGGACAGATTTTTCCTGGGATAGTTCCGACCACATCTGTCCAATTTATTCATAATTCCAGTAACTTTTACTGTTCACAGTTACTTTCCGGCGAAGGAATAAATTTTCCGGTAACAGGTGACTTTCAAATCTAACCGGAAAGTACTACAATGAAGGAGAACAACATCATATATTTTGCTATGGGTTTCAAGTCTTATGAAATTGGGAGAAAGTTCAACAAATGAGGAAGAATGGTTTGGATGGACAAAGAGAGGGAGAAACCTAATCAGAAGATCGACGTTCAGTAGGAAAACAATGATATGGTTATGTGAAAATATGAAGGAAGCTTCGAAGATGAAAGGAAAACATGTGAAAAGATGGAAAATCAAAGGATCATTTCTCAGAAATATTTTGTGCGAAGAACTACAACACACATGGTCGATATATCACCATCATCAAAGTCCAAGGCAGGGGAAGATCAATTATCATCGTTCCTGAGGTTGAATTCAATTCAGGTTGGTCAGATGTTGCTGCAAAGATAGAATGATTCATGAATGGGGTACCGAGAAATACAACCATCATTCCAAAAGTCATTGAAGAAGGATTTCTGTTCTCAAACACAGTCAAATCATAAATGGGCAAGCAGAGAAATGAAGGAAGCGAAGATCCAACAAGAAGGAGACATGATACATGTTTCTGGAGATTTAGCACATAACGAACTGCTAGGTAGATGCCTGTGGGACTCTTTACAGAGGAAAACACCGAAATTGCAATCTTATCGGAAGTTCGTAAATGGGCAACTAACTCTTGGAAGCAAGCACCTGGTATCAACATTTATGAGATGAACCAAATAGGTTTCTCTTGGAATTTCCTTCCAAGCTAATCGCTGAACATGTAATGAGAAGCGAATGATATTGAAAGAAACACAAAGTTAAGCTCCAATGGTGGAATCCAATGGTGGGGGCGGTCCCAAATAATAAGAAGATATATCAAGTATGGATTAGACTAGTAGGTCTTCTACTACATCTATGGTCTCAGATAGTTTTCAAAGAAATTGGGAAATTCTGTAGCGGATGGGTTGAAACTGAGGAGGAAACAGAACTTAAAAATCATTTGAAATGGGCAAGAATAAAGGTGAAAGGAGATGGATCTGCAGTCCCAAAATCAATGAAAATAAAATGTGAAGGGGTAATCTTTGAAATGCCGATATGGTGTGAAGCTTCGGTGCGTACATACAAATGTGAGGTAACCAAGCAGCCAACAAGGGAGCGGCTATATGTGTGATTGGGACATGTGGATTGTTCAAAGCAGGTTGAATTTACTCCTAAAAGAGTAACTGACCAATCTTCTGACAATACGATGAATAATGCTAGACCTCTAAAGCACCACAACAAAAAGGATGTGGGCCCAAATTCTTTGGCTCAAATTATATCCGAAGAGAAGGCTTTTAAAACAACATGCACAAACCACATGCCAGATCCTTTTAATGAAGAGACTGCAGCTATTCAATTTGAATCTTCAGTGGTAAATCAATTGATTATTGTTTCGGAGGAACCAAAGGAAAGCAATCAAAACGCCAACTCAGATGAAGAGGAAAAAGAGAGAGATGAAGACGGAGAAAAAGAAAAGGAACAAGAAGCTATTCCTGATGACAAATGATTTGTTAACTATTGATGAGCACGAAGCTGAGGGACAAAATTCAGAGGAATTCTACAACAACATGATCGTGCAGTCAAAAGAGTCTAATATGATTGTGATCTGGGAGATTGAAGAAGCTGTGCCTCTAAAAGATCAAAACTTAGAGGGAGAAGAAGATCGGGAATTTGAAGCATCAATTTGGGTGCATCAGAATATCATCAGAATGAGCAAAGAATTTGGGGTGGATTTTAGAGGATGTGAGAGAGAAGCATTGGAACTTTACATGAAAATAGATAACAGAAGGCAAATGAACAAAGGGAAAGAAGCCACTCAGATTGTCCGGAATACAAAGAAGGGACTCAAAGAGCTTAAAGGTCTTGATATTGGAAGCAATTTCAAGAGCAATGGAACTAGAAGCAGGGGGAGCAGCAACAATCATAGCCAATGTCAGTGAATATCATTTCATGGAAACAGGAAAAAGAGATTGATTGCAAATTTGTTACTTAGTTGGAAGGCAGAAATCTATTGCTTCCAAGAATCTAAAATGGAAGGGGATATAAGGGAGATTGTAAAAGAATTATGGGGTCATAGATGGGTTAAATTTGCTCAGCTGGAAGCTAGTGGGACTAGAGGGGGTATTGTAGTAACGTGGGATGGTAGAATATGGCAGAGGGAGGTAGTTTGTGTTGGACTACATACATTTACTTGTAAATTTTCAGGCAAGACTCAGGAACATACATGGCATCGTGTATGCTCCGAATGACAGAAAAAAGAGGAAGGAGTTATGGTGGGAGCTAGCAGGTGCAAGAGGTCTCTTTAATGGTCCTTGGGTGGTATGTGGGGACTTCAATACTGTTAGGTACCCATCACAGAAGAATAATTGTTCCAGATTCACATGAGCTATGACTGATTTTTCAAACTTCATTGAATAAATAGAACTGATAGACATCCAATTAGCAGGAGGAGAGTACACATGGAGAAAAGGAGACAAACATATAATAACGGCCACATTGGATAGATTCTTGATATCTGCTGATTGGAATGAAGATTTTAGAAACATAAAAGTAATCACTACTTCAGAGAGTTACATCATATCATTTTCCATTGATGCTACAATGTGGTACTTGAGAGCCGGTCAAATAATATTTTCTAAAGTAATCACTACTTCAGAGAGTTACATCATATCATTTTCCATTGATGCTACAATGTGGTACTTGAGAGCCGGTCAAATAATATTTTAAATTTGAAAATTGGTGGTTGCACACTGAAGGATTCAAAGACAGAGTTGAAGAATGGTGGACTTCTATCAACTATGAAGGAAGGCCAGATTACATTCTAACCTTGAAGCTTAAATACTTGAAGACAAAGTTAAAGGAATGGAGCAAACACTACAGGGCAACTTAACATTACAGAAAACAAGTATCCTTAACCAACTTGCAGTACTGAAGGAGCTACATGATCGGAGAAGATTGACACAAGAGGAAATGGTCAGGAAAACCACATTGACCATGGAGTATGAGGAGATTGCAAATCATGATGAAGTTGCATGGAGACAGAGATCCAGGGCCCTTTGATTAAAACAGGGAGACAGGAACACCAAATTTTTCTATAAAACAACCAATGCTCACAGGAGATTTAACAATATAGCTCAATTGATAGTAGAAGGGGAATCTTTGCAAAATCCGGAAGATATCAAGAGGAAAGTGATCAGATTCTATCAAAACCTATACACAGAAGAGGAGTGGAGACCTGTAGGTTCTATCAGAAACAATAAGATTATCACAACAGAGGACAATTCATTGCTGGAGAGTCCAATTGGAGAACAGGAAATATGGGACAGTGTTAAGGCTTGTGCAGGCGATAAAGCACCAGGACCTGATGGTTTCACAATGGCATTTTTCAATCATTGCTGGGAAGTGGTTAAAAAGGATGTGATAGATGTTGTTCAGAACTTTTATGAACAAGGAATATTTGAAAAGAGCCTAAATGCAACTTTTGTTACTTTGATCCCTAAGAAGTTGGGGGCCAAAGAACTGAGAGATTTCAGGCCTATCAATCTGATAGGTTACTATACAAAATTATCTCAAAGCTACTGACTGAGAGGCTAAAAAGGTGGTCAACAAATAGGTGGATTCTCAACAAATGGCTTTCATAAGAGGAAGACAGATCATGGACGTTGTCCTTATAGCTAATGAATACATTGACACAAAGAAAACAAGCAGGGAACCGGCTGGATATAGAGAAAGCATATGATCATTGAATTGGAAGTTTCTACTTGAAACCCTAAGGAAAATGGGCTTTGGTGGAAGATGGATTACTTGGATAAAATACTGCATAACAACTGTGTCCATCCCAGAGGGGTCTGAGACAAGGAGACCCGCTGTCCCCATTTTTATTCATTATTGCTATGGAAGGCTTGAACGATATGCTAAAAAGAGCACAGAGAAACAACTGGATCACATGCTTCAAGGTGAACTGCAGGGCTGATAGCAACATGAGGATTTCACATTTACAGTATGCTGATGATACTTTGGTGCTCTGTAAAGCTGATACAGAACAACTGAAAGTATTAAGGGTGATATTCATTCTTTTTGAAGCAATTTCTGGACTACGCATAAATTGGCACAAAAGCTTCATTTATCCAGTAAATGAGGTAATGGAATTACAAAGTCATGCTGATATTCTTGGTGGGAATGTAGGTGAACTGCCTACTGTATACTTGGGTATGCCACCGGGTGCCAAGAGTAAGTCAAAAGGAATATGGAATTAAGTGTTGGAGAAGTGTGAAAAAAAGCTAGCAAATTCGAAGAATCATTATCTATCTATGGGGGAGGGGGGGCAGACTAATTCTGATTAATTTGATTAAGTTGATTAATATGATGTCTTTATTTCCGATTCCAATCAATGTAGTGAAGAGAATTGACACATTAAGAAGGAATTTCCTATGGGAAGGCAACAGTGAGAAGAAGAAGATCCACCTAGTAAAATGGAACTATGTGACTGCTAGCAAAAAGGGAGGGGGTCTAGGAATAAAAAACATGAGAATTCAGAACCAGAGATTGATGATGAAGTGGCTATGGAAGCTTGCAGCAGATGGAAAAATCATTGTGGACAGAGGTTGTTGCGGAGAAATACGGAACAGAAGGAAAATGGACAACCAAATCAGTGAGAACTCCTTATGGTGTCAGTGTATGGAAGTCAATTAGGAATCTGTGGCCAAAAATGATTAACAAATGCAAGTTCAAGGTAGGAAATGGTAGAAAGATTTCACTGTGGGATGACAATTGGCTAGGACAAGGACCATTGAAGGATATCTATCGTGACATTTATTCCTTGAATCAGCAACAACAAATAACACTACACGAGGCATGAACTTATCAGGGATGAAATCTTACATTCAGAAGAAGGCTAAATGATTGGCAGATTGAAAGAATAATTGACTTTTACAATACCTTGGAACGATTCAGTAGTATTAACTCTAATCAAGATCTTATAGTATGGCAAAGGCATAGGTAGGGGAGGTTTACTGTTGGGTCTGCTGCTTACAAGGAATTCAACGTGTCTAACAATCAAGTGGGTTGTTGGCTATGGGAAGATGATATGGAAAGTAAAAATTCCATATAAGGTTGCTTGCTTTACATGGATACCGGCAAAAGAGGCAGCACTAACACAAGACAACTTAATCAAAAGAGGATTCAATCTGTGCTCCAGATGTTACTTATGTGAAGAAGAGGCAGAGACAATTAGCCAATTTTTTTTTCACAGCAAAATCACTGCACAACTATGGAGAATATTCATCAGTCTAAGGGGAATTTCATGGGCAATGCCGGGGAGAATTAATGATGTTCTACATTGCTGGAATAAAGAGGGCAACAACTCTAGCTATAAAAAGAGATGGAAAATAGTTCCAGCATGCATATGGTGGTAAATGGGAAGAGAGAAATCAAAGATGTTTTGAAGACAAGTCCAATAACATCGAGAAGATAAAGATGAAATGTTTGGCTCCTTTTTTTTGTGTGTAAAGGAAAGTATATGGAGGACCATGAATCCATTTTTGATGTTCAAGATGCATTGTGAGATGATTAAGATTTTCTTTTACGCATTTCCCTTGTACATATGGGTGACTTCACTATTTTAGTGAAGTCTTTTTATTAATATGTAATATGTTACCTTCTTCAAAAAAAAAATCATGACGAACAAAAATCAGTACAAGTAGAATGATCTTCTGCTCCAAACATATTTTGGTAAACTGAGAAATTGACATTTCTAATTCCCATGTACAAATGTATAAACTAATACGTCAGGTTTAATCGGCTATAGTTCTATTCGAAGAGTCTTATTTGGAACAAACTGCATTAAGCTTATAGCTGCTGGAGGATTAACAGCACATTTAGGGTGGTTCAGACTAATACATTATGTTTCTCTTGTTCAAATGATATTATTAACTTCAAATTGATTATCTTCTGCAAATCACCGCAAAATCTCAGTTATAGCATAATGTAAAATGTATGGAGAAGGTCACATTTAAACCGTTATAGATCTCCTGTGTCATTCTTTGTGTCGCTTTCTAGAATCCCCAGTTATAACATAATTTAACCTCCTATAGCCCTTTGGCGACTGGATGGGAGGTGGAGCTCGGGTCCTCGAGCACTAATCTTAGGACAAACAAAGGACATGGAAAAAACCAAGTGGCAAGGAAAGATGTCATCAGGTGAAATAGGACAAATAAGTGAGCAGAATCTTTTTGAGACTAGAGCACTTGGCTGATATCTTAGGCTGAAGTTAGGGATTATTTTCTACTTATTGGGAATGCCATTGGGTACGGTGCAAAATCGACAGAGATATGGAACGAGGTCATTGAGAAAGTGAAAAAGAAACTTTACGTTAAGAAAATGGACATAGGTCCAACTCAACCCAAAAGTTAGCTCTTGATGTGAGGGTTGCTTGAAACCATAAAAGGAGACTACAACCTATTTCACAACCAAAATGGGGCACTCTAACACCTCCGTGCAGCCAGGCCTGGATATTTGGTGCATCAACTACATAATTTCGGAACCCAACACTGGAAGAAGTCGAAAAAGATGGTGCTTATTTGAGGAATAAACATGCTGGGATTTGAATAATCTCTACAAAAACAACAAACAACAAATACCCAGTGTATTCCCACAAAGTGGGGTCTGGGAGGGTAATACGTACACAGATCTTACCCCTACCCGAAAAGGTAGAGAGGCTGTTTCCAATCGACCCTAGGCCTAGGAGAAAGGGAAGGGAAAGAGGAGGAGAAAGAAAAAGAAAAACAAAAAAGCATTAGTGACTCCAGCAGAAATCGCATAAACAGTTAACTACACATAAAACCATAAATTAAAAGGCATGCAATAACATCTACTAGTAACTACCATAGGGGGCACGATACAAAACGCAAGACATCTATGGAGGGCCCTACCAAACCCCACCTAGCCCCGGGAAAGAAGTACGAAAAGCTCTAGAAGCCCCTATCCCGCAAGTAATGTCTACAAGTAATCCAAAAAAGGAAAAGAAAATAATCCTTATTTTTAATTACCCAATTATATGGATTCCAAAATTTTCCTATACTTACAAGGTAAGTATTCATGTCATATTAACAATTTCGTAATATTGACATTCTTAACATTCCCCCTCAAGTTGGATCACACATATTTGAAAATGTTGGTTTATGTTTAGCCAACAATGGCATGCTGAAAATGTTGGTTTAGGTTTAGTCAACAATGGCATGCCAATTGGAAGAGTTGATGAAAAGAGTTGGCATGAATGCTAGGAGGAAGCTTCCTCCTTTGATGTCACCCATGACATCAAGGGGAGGTAGTTTGATGTCACCAATGACATCAAGAGGAGGTCCTTACCCCTATTAATACCCTATTAATAGATGCACTCTTTCATTTGTAGAAGTCATCCCAAAACAATACAATATATTGTAGTGAGTAGAGAGTTAAAGAGAGAAATTCTCTTTAAGTGTAATTGGAAAATCTCCCTTTCCTTTGCAAATAATAGAAAGACAATTGTTCTCTGGTGGGCGTAGGATTATTTTGATCCGAACCACGTTAAATCTTGCGTTCTTTCTTTTACGTTTCCGCTAATAATATTAGATATTCCTAACTTGCTCAAAATATACGCAATTCCAGAGTTGTTGTGTGGCTTTGTAAGAATATCTATTAATTAATCATCCGAGCAAACAAAACATGCCGCAATTCACCCAGTTTAATCATTTGTGGAACGAAATAACAACCTACTTTTACATGCTTCATTTTTAACACTGCAGCCTGATTGTTACAGATCATTTGCATTGATGCATCTCCCTCACCCCTAAACTCTTTGAGTAGTGGCATTGAAGCAAAATGGAAATTTTGGGACTATTCTTGAAAATGGCAATCAAAAGAATATAAAGTTTTCATAAGAAAAGAACAGACCAACTGAAATATTGTCTATGCTTCCAGTTTTCTAATTGTAAATTTACATGCATAAACTGAATTTATTGAAAATAGGTTATCAAGTAAGTTTACTGCCAATACTCCTTCGGTTGATTTTATTATAATCGGATACAATGACCCAGAAGAACACCCCTCAAAGTGGAATTGACTATTTTGTTTCCAGCTACTTATAAATCCTGAATAAGTCAGAGAACAGGAACAGGAAATTATTCATTTAGCTACATAATGACTAACCCGAAGTTGGAAAGGATTCCAATTAGACGTAAAAGCTTTTTGGAGAAATAAGGCTCCTTCAGAACTTCCACAAGTGTCAAATCAGGATTCATACCATCTGCAAGATACAGCATATGTTAGACTAGTAATGTACAGAGGAAAACAACAAGAATATACTCAAGCCGCAACACAAGACAGATCAAAGGTTCTTTGATATTTCTGTTGGACCAGATCATTATTTAAGCCTATATTTGCAGGAATTGACTTTTATCATATGCCCTTAGTCTTCATTAAAAGACCCTAAAGCGCAGGAAATAAAATTCGAAATCAAGTCTAACTTTATACAGAGAGGTAAAAAGAGGCGTGGAAAGATTACTGTTAGACTGAAACTTGATTCATCATACTTGTTCAGTCACAACATCATTCCCATCTAGTTGTCCCGCCTATTTTCTTTGAAATGCTAACATCGCACTGAAAACTAAGGCAGCTTATATTCTTGCTTCATTGGTAAATTGAACATCAAATGATAACTTACTTCCATGAATAAAACTTCTCGCATTAGCTTCTCCATTCTTTTATTTATTGCAATAGCAATTGTGAATGTTAGATATAGATATGTAGTTGTCCCACATTGGAATAGGTGTAGTATGCCCTTTGTATAGAGTAGCTACAAATTAGCACATCTTGTATTGCATTAGACACACAATATCAATATATCATATTTTCTCCCGTGCCTTCTCACATGGTATCAGTGATTGTGAGAGATTTATCGCTGTGCAGAAATTCCAGCGACTCCAGGAAGGAAAATCAGTTGACCGGAAGTCTTTTTCCGGCAATCCACTTTTGTCAGTGTTGTGCAAAAACCAACACCACCACAAAGTACATCGGGCTCCGGCGACCAACCCATAAAAAATCTCCGTCAACATACCCTCCACGCGCCGCCACTCGCCACCTGAAGAAAATTTTCCGGCGAAGTCCCGATGTCGCGTGGGCCACCTTCCGGCCATTTTCTGCGACTCTTCAGAAAATATTGTTCCCTTTGCAATTCTGAGCCTACCTATCCAGGTTACACCAAATTTCGATAACTTTTATATTTTTCCGGCGTGAATAGTGATTTCAAAAGTGGACTTCCGGCCACTTTTTGAAAACGTTTCTTCAGAACAGTTGGGTCGTCTGGTAATTCCGATCCTACCCCTACTGTCTTTATTTCATTCCGGCCACTTTGAATTTTTCCGGCAGCTAGAGTACTATTCCGACTGCTAAAGTAACGTTCCGACAGCTACAGTACTTCCTTATTCTGTTTCACTGTTCCTTACTCTGTTTCAGTGGATTACATTTGATTATTTCTCTATTTTGGTAATATTTCGCAACGATGTCTTTGAGAATTGATGCTTTTGGGTCTAAAAACTTCTGGAAGCTCTAGTGTTATGATTACTTCAGAACCGTTAATTGGAGGTTCAAACTACTTAACTTGGGCACCATCTGTCGAGTTGTGGTGTAAAGGTCAAGGTGTTCAAGATCATCTAATTAAACAGTCTAGTGAAGGAGATGAAAAGGCGATAGCGCTTTGGCAAAGATTGATGCTCAATTATGTAGCATCTTGTGGCGTTCTATTGATTCCAAGTGGCAAAATACATAAGTACCCCATCGAACTTTAGATGAAATCCCTCTTACACACTTATTGTATACGGGTTTTACTTTACACACCGAACCTTTAAAAAGTGTGTCAATTACACACTAATTTTGATCAGCCCATTTAAAATTTAACGCGTTGTATACACGCGCTTTTATAAATTAAAAAAACAACGATTCTTTATAATTAACCCGACCCTATCTTAAATCCGGCCCAAGTCTGATCCAACGCGGTAAGTTAAAAGCACCAAAACGATCAAATTAACAAACATAAAACCCATTTTTCAGCCCGTGTTCTTCATCCCTAAAACAATGAAGATAATCTGACAAGAAGACATCTGATTGTTGATGTTTCTTCGTCATTTTTTCAGGTTAATATTCACATTTTAAGGTTGTTCACCCCTTTTGATTTGGATAGGTGGGTCAAAATATGGTTTATTTGGGTATTTCATCAGGAGTAAATTTAGGTTTAAGACATTTTTTTGGGAATCTGTTGTCATTGTCTGCAGATACCTTTGTGTTTTGAGCATGTGTTGTCTTTTTCATAACATTGTTTGGTTCCTTTAAAGAAGAAGAAGATGAAATAAGAGGATGAAGATGAAGAAGAAATTGTTTGGTTCCTTCAGGATTTGAAGAAGAAGAAGATGATGAAGGAGAAGAAATTGTTTGGTTCATAACATTGTTTGGTTCCTTTAAAGAAGAAGAAGATGAAATAAGAGGGAGATGAGGAATTCGGGTAGAAAATGGCGTTAGGGTCAAAGAAAATGGGCCCAAATTTCAGTAAATAGCCGTTGTAATGAGTCAGGGAAGGCATAAAGTTACTATTCACGATTACTCCGCCTTGCTGCAGCACCAAGTCACCCACCGATCTCATCACAAACACTTGATTCCTCTGTTCTCGCATCACAGACAGTGGATGAGCGGGCGTCTCAAACTATGGAGAACAGAGGAGGACGAGGTTGTTTTGGGAGATCTAGACCCAAGTGTTCTTATTGTCACAAACTTGGACACATTCGTGAAATGTGCTATTGCTTACATGGTCGTCCACCCAAAAATGCTGACGTTGCTCAGACCGAGACTACAGGTAACCAAGTTTTTTTCTATATCTAAAGAAGAATATAATGAGCTTCTTCAGTATCGAGAAAGTAAGCAGACATCTCCACAAGTAGCCTCAGTTGCCCAGACTAATACTCCTGTTGCTGGTAATTATTTTGCTTGTGTTTCCCAGTGTAGTACTCTTGGACCATGGGTCATGAACTCAGGCGCTTCTGATCACATCTCTGGTAATAAATCATTTTTGTCGAATATTGTATATTCACAGTCTCTTCCCACTATTACTTTAGCCAATGGATGTCAAACTAAGGCACAAGGAGTTGGACAAGCTAACCCGTTATCTTCTATCACCCTAGATTCTGTTCTTTATGTCCCTGATTGTCCTTTTAGTCTTGCATCCGTTAGACGTTTGACTCGTGCCCTCCATTGTGATATATATTTTACTGATGATTCTTTTATTATGCAGGATCGCAGTACGGGACAAACAATTAGTACAGGACGTGAATCAAAAGGCCTGTACTATCTTAATTCACTCAGTCCTTCCACAACATGTCTAGTTACCGATCCTCCGAACCTAATCCGCTATCGTTTAGGACATCCAAGTTTATCCAAACTTCAGAAGATGGTGCCTAGTTTATCCAGTTTGGCTACATTAGATTGTGAGTCGTGTCAGCTTAGGAAACATACCCGAGCTTCCTTTCCGCGTAGTGTTGAGAGTCATGTAGAGATGTACTTGGCTTTTTTAAATAAAGATCGTTCTCAATTATTCTCTATATTCCAGAGTTTTTGTGCTGCAATTAAAAATCAATTTGGTGTCTCTATTCGCATTTTTTACAGTGATAATGCCTTAAAATATGTGTCTTCTCAGTTTCAGCAGTATATGACTTCTCAACATACATCTTGTCCTTATACCCCTCAGCGAAATGGGTTGCAGAAAGAAAGAATAGGCACCTTATTGAGACTGCTCGCACACTTCTAATTGAATCTCGTGTTCCGTTACGTTTTTGGGACGATGCAGTTCTCACAGCTTGTTATTTGATTAATAGGATGCCTTCATCTCCCATCAAGGATCAGATACCGCATTCAGTCTTGTTTCCTCAGTCAGCCTTATACCCTCTTCCACCTCGTGTTTTTGGAAGCACATGTTTTGTTCATAACTTAGCCCCTAGGAAAGATAAGTTAGCTCCCCGTGCTCTCAAGTGTGTCTTCCTTGGCTATTCTCGTGTTCAGAAGGGATATCGTTGTTATTCACCTGATCTTCATAGGTACCTTATGTCAGCTGACGTCACATTTTTTGAGTCTAAACCTTTCTTTGCTTCTACTGACCACTATGATATATATGAGGTCTTACCTATACCGAACTTTGAGGAGTTCCCCGTAGCTCCTCCTCCACCTTCGAACACAAAGGTTTCACCCATTCTAACCATTGAAGAGTCTAGTGTTGTTCCTCCTAGTTCCGCAGTCACAGAAACACCACTCTTGACTTATCATCGTCGTCTGCGCCCAACATCAGGCCAAACTGGTTCTCATCCTGCACCTGACCCTGCTCCTACTGCGGACCCTGCCCCTAGTACACCGATTGCACTTCGAAAAGGTATATGGACCACACTTAACCCTAATCCTCGTTATGTTGGTTTGAGTTATTATCGTCAATCATCTCCCCATTATGCTTTTATATCTTCTTTGTCCTTGGTTTCTATCCCTAAGTCTACAGGTGAAGCGTTGTCTCATCCAGGTTAGCGACAGGCTATGAGTGACGAGATGTCTGTTTTACGTACAAGTGGTACTTGGGAGCTTGTTCCTCTTCCTTCAGGTAAATCTACTGTTTGGTTGTCGTTGGGTTTATGCAGTCAAAGTTGGTCCCGATGGCCAAATTGATCGACTTAAGGCACGTATTGCTGCCAAATGATATACTCAGATATTTAGCCTCAATTACAGTGATACCTTCTCTCTTGTGGCTAAAGTGGCATCGGTCCGTCTTTTTCTATCCATGGCTGTGGTTCGTTATTGGCCCCTTTATCAGCCGGACATTAAGAATGCCTTTCTTCACGGTGATCTTGAGGATGAGGTTTATATGGAGCAACCACCTGGTTTTGTTACTCAGGGGGAGTCTCGTGGCCTTTATGTCGCTTGCGTCGGTAACTTTATGGTTTTAAGCAGTCTCCTCGAGCGTGGTTTGGTAAGTTCAGCACCATTATCCAGGAGTTTGGCATGACTCGTAGTGAAACAGATCACTCTGTATTTTATCGACATTCTGCTCCGAATCTATGTATTTGTCTGGTAGTCTATGTTGATGATATTGTTATTACTGGCAATGATTAGGATGGTATTACTAATCTCAAGAAGCATCTCTTCCAGCATTTTCAAACTAAGGATCTAGGCAGATTGAAGTACTTTCTAGGTATTGAGGTATGCACTAGTTCTCCCCTTTTTACAACTTCCCCAAGAAACCATTCTGGATAACGACTAATACAACAACAACATCATACCCATCGTAGTCCCACAAGCACGGTCACATGCCTTCTCATGTCTAGTTTAACTAGAATTCCCAACTTTCCATAGATCAATACAGAATTCGTCAGTACGTTTGAGATCACACGAGCATCCATACCCTTCAACCAGCGAAAGAATCTAGAGCGATGGTGTTAGCGGAGACGTGAAAGAAAGAACAAAAGATTTAACGTGGTTCGGATCAAAATAATCCTACGTCCACCAGAGAACAATTGTCTTTCTATTATTTACAAAGGAAGGGGAGATTTCCCAATTACACTTAAGAGAATTTCTCTCTTAACTCTCTACTCACAAAAATATATTGTATTGTTTTTTGGATGGTTTCTACAAATGAAAGAGTGCATCTATTTATAGAGGTAAGGACCTCCTCTTGATGTCATTGGTGACATCAAACTACCTCCTCTTGATGTCATGGGAGACATCAAAGGAGGAAGTTAGCATTCATGCCAACTCTTTCCACAACTCTTCCAATTGGCATGCCATTGTTGACTAAACCTAAACCAACATTTTCAGCATGCCATTGTTGACTAAATATAAACCAAGTCTTTGCAGTGTGCAAACTTAGCGAGCGGGACTATCTTGGTCAACATATCTGCAGCATTATTATCTATGATAAGCTTCATGACCTTGATGGTTCCCTCTTCAACAACATCTTGAAGGAAATGAATCTGACATTAATGTGTTTAGTGCGCTCACGAAATCTTTGATTTTCATTAGATGAATAGCACTATGACTATCATATCTAAGAGTTGATTCCAGCTGAACCAAACTCAATTCCGTTGCTGCCATGTCTGCTTCTGTCGTAGACAAAGCGACAATCGATTGCAGAGTCGACTTCCAACTAACGGCACTGCCAACAAGGGTAAAGATGTATCCGGTTGTGGACCTTCTTCGGTCAAGATCTCCTGCATAGTCAGAATCCACATAACCGAGAATTGAAATACCTCCACCCTTTTTTCTAAAGGTCAGACCAACATCAAAAGCTCCTTAGAGATATTTCAATATCCACTTAACAGCAGTGTTATCAAAGGCGAAAAGCGCAAAAAAACTCTAAGGTCTATTGGGGCTTTAAGCGCAAACCACAAATAAAATGTGGGCTTTAATGAAAAAGGCGCAACTGGAGAAAAAAGGTAAAAATATGTATATGTAGTCTAAGACTAATAATTATAAGCATGAATAACAAATGTACAGTGAAAGAAATTGAAAAAGAATTACGACAAAAGTGAAATATCAATTGTTTAATGATGCCTTTTCAGGATTACACTCATTGGCAAGTAAAAGTATTTCTAAGAGCTTTGATGCGATACTCAAGCGCCCACAACGCGAGGCGAAGTGCTCAACCTGTTTTAAGCTTCGCTTCAGGGCTTAAGCCCACAACCTGTGTATTTACAGGCTTGCACGCATGCATATTGAATCTCTCGAGAATCCTTTCAATATACCTCTTCTGAGAAAGATGTACAATACCGTCCTCTTGAAATCTCCATACCAAGGATTTTCTTTGCAGCTCCTAAATCCTTCATGTCAAATTCCTTACTCAACAGTTTCTTCAAAGCATTTATCTTTGTAATGTTGTTAGCAGCAATAAGCATATCATCAACATACAACAGTAAATAAATCATTGAGTTACCCGACATCTTCTTGTGATACACACAGCTATCAAATGCACTCCTTGAGAATTCATGTGTAGTCATGAATGCATCAAACCTCTTGTACCACTGTCTAGGGGATTGCTTCAAACCATACAAAGACTGCTTAGTTGGCATACATGATCCTTTTTTCCCTCAGCTAGGAAACCTTCACGCCGATCCATATAGATTGTCTCTTCTAGATCACCGTGTAAGAAAGCAGTTTTGACATCAAGATGTTGAAGCTCCAAGTCAAATTGTGCAACCAATGCTAGTAGCACGCGAATTGAGCTATGCTTCACGACCGGAGAGAAAATCTCATTGTAGTCAATTCCCTCGTTCTGGCTGAAACCTTTTGCAACCAATCTCGCGTTAAATCTAGCATCTTCCACTTCAGGAATTCAATTCCCTCTTTCTTTTTGTAGATCCACTTGCATCCAACTGTCCTCTTCCCCTTTTGTCTTTTCACTAAGACCCATGTCTGATTTTTGTGAAGAGACTCCATCTATTCCGTCATGGCTAACCGCCATTGTGCACCATCCTTGCAAGAAGTTGCTTCAATATACGAGGAGGGCTCCAGATCCTTGATCTCTTCTTGCGCAGCTATGAACGCATATGCAATCAAGTTTGCTTGATTTATAAGGCGTTCCGGTTCTCGTGTCTACCTCTTCTCCCTCCCCTTCGCAATTGTGTATGGTTCATTGAAAGCAAGTTCTTCCGGGTCTACATCTTCTGACTCATCTTTAACCTGAGTCTCTTGATCTTTTTTCTCGGCAAGCTCCACCGGAGGCTCCACCTGCTCGTTGTTCTTATTTCCTGAAAACTCCACGGAAACTTTACGGGGATCAAGTATAGAGGATTCATCGAAGGTGACATCTCTACTAACTATAAATTTGAGTAAAGAAAAACACCAAAGTTTATAGCCTTTTACTCCATCCACATACCCTACGAATATGGCCTTCTTAGCCCTTGGTTCAAGCTTTCCTTCATTAACGTGATAATAAGCTGGACACCCAAATACTCGTAAGTATGAATAGTTAGAGGGTTCACCTGACCATACCTCATTCGGAGTCTTAAAGTCAATTGCCGATGCTGGAGATCGATTGACAATATGAGCAGCAGTGTGAACTGCTTCAGCCCAAAATACTTTGGACATTTGGCTTGTATGAGCATACAACGAGCCTTTTCAAGAAGAGTTTTGTTCATTCTCTCGGCAATTCCATTCTGTTGTGGGGTATGCCTGACAGTCCTATGTCTTGAGATCCCATGAACCTTGCATAATTCATTAAACTCTTTATTGCAGAACTCCAAGCCATTGTCTGTGCGAAGATACTTGATTTTCCGCTCCATTTGATTTTCAACCAAAATCTTCCGCTCTTTAAATGCTTTAAAAGCATCACTTTTTGCTTTCAATAAATGCACCCAAACCTTTCGTGAGAAATCATCAATAAAAGTGAGAAGATACCACTTTCCACCATTCGATGGAAGTTTAGAGGGACCCCATAAATCTGAATGGATGTAGTTTAGCAGTCCTCTTGTCTTGTGTTTAGCAGTGTTGAAGTTGACCTTCTTCTGCTTCCCTAGAACGCAGTGCTTACAGAAGTCAAGTGTGCTGATCATTTCACCTTCCAAAAGGTTACGATTGCTCAACATCTCCGATCCACGTGCGCTCATATGACTCAGTCTCATATGCCATAGTCTTGCCTTGTCAACATTAGATAACTGCACTGTAGATGCATTTGCAGCGCCAACAATGGTGCTTCCGGCTAATGTGTAAAGGCCGTTCTCCAGCTTGCCTTTCAGCATGACTAAAGAACATTTAGTCACCTTCATGGTTCCTAATTCGCTCATGTACCTGTAGCTTGTTCAACTATAGATGCACTCGCCTTTTCCTTGGACTTTGACATTGGCCAATCTCGTTCAAAGTGCCCCTTCTTGCCACAACTCCAACACTCTGTATTCTTCTTGTTCACACGAGACTTTGATCTGTACTTTGATTTGCTTTTTCCCTGTTAGCTAGTCCGGCCTCTCACAAATAGCCCACTTGCCTGGTCATCTCTGTCTCCTTCGATGTGCCTCCGCACATCACTAGAGTTAAGTGTCTGCCGCACTTGCTCAAGCTTGATAGGCTCCTTGCTATACATAATTGAATTCTCAATATCATGAATCCCGAAGTCAATGAAAATAGCAAAGCACATGCAAGCGTCTCCTCCTCCCTTATAATTCCCGCAATCTGCAAGTCCATGACAAGTTTATTGAACGCATCTAAATGATCTTGTAACGAAGTACCTGACCTCATCTTAAATGTGTGAAGAAGCCGTTATAAAAACATTCTTGTTGTCAATGATCGATCTTGGTATAGCCCTTTTAGCTTTTCCCATAACTGTTTGGCTGTCACTTCGGTAGCTGTACTCACTTCACAAAGCACATTAGGTGCAAGGGATAGTTGGATTACACTCAATGCATCCCCTTCAATCTTCTCCATGTCGGGAGCTGATGTATCCTTAGGATACTTTCCGTCAATAGCATGGATTGAACCTTCCCTCCGCGGTAACGCCTTCATCTGGATCTTCCAGATGTTGAAGTTGTTGCGTCCACTGAATCTATCAATTTCAAACTTCATGGAACTCATCTTTGCTTGTTCTTCCTCCTTGGATCGCTAAAGAATCATGTCGCTCCGATACCAATTGTTAGCGGAAACGTAAAAGAAAGAACACAAGATTTAACGTGGTTCGTATCAAAATAATCCTACGTCCACCAGAGAACAATTGCCTTTCTATTATTTACAAAGAAAGGGGAGATTTCCCAATTACACTTAAGAGAATTTCTCTCTTAACTTTCTACTCACAACAATATATTGTATTGTTTTTGGGATGGTTTCTACAAATGAAAGAGTGCATCTAATTTATAGAGGTAAGGACCTCCTTTTGATGTCATTGGCGACATCAAACTACCTTCTCTTGATGTCATGGGTGACATCAAAGAAGGAAGCTTCCTCCTAGCATTCATGCCAACTCTTTCCACCAACATTGTTGACTAAACCTAAACCAACATTTTCAGCATGTCATTGTTAACTAAACATAAACCAACATTTTCAGATGAATACAATGCTATTCACCACAAATCTCAATCTCATTAACACATTTACCATTTTTCACTTTCCAGCCAAATTGAGAGGTCCAAAGTCCTTATTTATTATCTGTTGCTTTCCTCTTCGGAATTAGAACAAAGAACAAAGAATTTAAATATCTCTTAAGGGACCAAACTGATGAAAATGACGCACGCACTATAAACAGTGTCGTTTAGCATTTTCCATTAGTGTTTAAAAGAGGCAAGAGTGAAACCATCAAATGCAGTGCCTTGTCTCCTAAACAACTGTTCATCCCATACCTCCACTCTTTCAGCTTTAAATGATTTCTCTAGCTCCTCTATTTCCCTGCTGTCGAATTTTTAGAAAATAATACCACCAAATCCTGACATGTGTGCCCTTTCTTTAATGAAATTTATTACTTCATTAAAAGAACTACTATCAAATCCTGACCCCTGCTCATCCTATTTCTCATATAACAACGGACACATAAACCTGCAAAATCTACTCTTTATTTTCATTTTCCTTGAAGTATCTAGTCATCTATTTGAATCTTCTCAATGAGATTACATCTTCCATGCGTGCATTGGCAGGTGAAAAGAATTTGGTCTTGTTATCACCATTATTCAGCAGAAGGAAATTTGGTAGTAGTGTCGCCCAAGCCTATCTTTAACTTCCTCCCTCAAAATCCCAACATCATTAAGCAAACTATAAGACAGTTAAGTGTAAAATTTGCTATGCAAATATAGTTATAATCAATGTAATATAGCATTAGTGACCACAAGTGGGTGAGTATAGCTATATGTGTTGATAGTTAATGATGCCCATAAAAGGATTCAGGCGTAAAATATTTGATTTCACGTGTTCCCTCCATTCTCTTATTTCTCGCATAAACCATCACGTTCAACCTACTCCAATGTATGTCATTGTTAACTAAACATAAACCAACATTTTCAGATGAATACAATGCTATTCACCACAAATCTCAATCTCATTAACACATTTACCATTTTTCACTTTCCAGCCAAATTGAGAGGTCCAAAGTCCTTATTTATTATCTGTTGCTTTCCTCTTCGGAATTAGAACAAAGAACAAAGAATTTAAATATCTCTTAAGGGACCAAACTAATGAAAATGACGCACGCACTATAAACAGTGTCGTTTAGCATTTTCCATTAGTGTTTAAAAGAGGCAAGAGTGAAACCATCAAATGCAGTGCCTTGTCTCCTAAACAACTCTTCATCCCCTACCTCCACTCTTTCAGCTTCAAATGGTTTCTCTAGCTCCTCTATTTCCCTGCTGTCGAATTATTAGAAAATAATACCACCAAATCCTGACATGTGTGCCCTTTCTTTAATGAAATTTATTACTTCATTAAAAGAACTACTATCAAATCCTGACCCCTGCTCATCCTATTTCTCATATAACAACGGACACATAAACCTGCAAAATCTACTCTTTATTTTCATTTTCCTTGAAGTATCTAGTCATCTATTTGAATCTTCTCAATGAGATTACATCTTCCATGTCCACTACGTGCATTGGCAGGTGAAAAGAATTTGGTCTTGTTATCACCATTATTCAGCAGAAGGAAATTTGGTAGTAGTGTCGCCCAAGCCTATCTTTTAACTTCCTCCCTCAAAATCCCAACATCATTAAGCTAAACTATAAGACAGTTAAGTGTAAAATTTGCTATACAAATATAGTTATAATCAATGTAATATAGCATTAGTGACCACAAGTGGGTGAGTATAGCTATATGTGTTGATAGTTAATGATGCCCATAAAAGGATTCAGGCGTAAGATATTTGATTTCACGCGTTCCCTCCATTCTCTTATTTCTCGCATAAACCATCACGTTCAACCTACTCCAATGTATGTACTCCTGAAATAACTCCATAGTGTTTGTTTCTACTCTGCCAGATATTTCCATGTTTCATTTCTTGAGGTTTCTTCTACTTCTGAGCTTCTTGGCTACCTAAAATGTGGTTTCCTCTCGTGTGCTTAACCATCCCACTGTCTTAACCATCTCTTCCTTCATGCTGAAGCGATATGTTCTCAGATTTGATGGAGATGGTCCTTTTCTAACCACCAATTCTTTAAGAGAATAGGACAATGATCCAACACTGACCCTATGCCAAATGGGTAGAGTGACAAAAAAAATTCCCTCCCATTCAGTCGATACCAAGATCAATCCAGAAAATCGTCCTTCTATTCCTCCAAGTGAATCTTGCCCAAGTGATGGCATGTCGATGACCACAGTTGAAGATAAAGCCAGAGAATTCCTCAGGAACTTTACCTCCAATGGTGTAAACACTATTCCTTGGCAAAATCAGCGGCAATCACCTATGTGTATTTGCCGTTTCATCTAACCTCAACAATTCCTCCAACAGTGTCCCCATTCCACTTCTACAGTCCCCATACAGCCTTAAGAAGATCCACGTATATCTGGATTTAAATTTCATTTACTTGTTTTAGGTGTACTAGTTCTCCTCCCTGTATGCTTCTTTGTCATTGGTGAAATGTGTTGTGCTGTCTAAGAACACGAAGGAATAAGAACCCAAGTTTAGCTTTGGCAAAGGAACACCCTGCTTAATCAGCAGAATGCTATAAATTGATTTAGACGCCCAATTCAAATATCTTGATTTCTATTAACAAGTCAGTAAGATATGGTTAGAGCTGGCTAATTTCATTTCTTGAACAAAGTAATCCATGATCAGGCCAGTAAGAATAGAATTCTTGTTCAAGCTAGAATTCATAGGAATACTTGTAATGATGAAAAGAGTACAAATAGCTATAGAACAGGAGTCCACAATAGAATAAAACATACCTGTACCACAACCAGAAGTAAACACTGTGGCGACCTGACTCAGATATCTGTCACACAAAGAGTCATCACTAGCATTAACATCAGCTTCAACCATTTGATGGCGCTCATAGTTATCCCCCTTTAAGAGGATGCAACTAGCCTTCACCAAAACAAGGGTGCAACTTAGAATTGAATTTTCCGACTGTGAGTCTTAAAACTAATGAATAAAAATAGATCGTGATGTCTTCCCTGTGAATTAATAGTGCTTAAATTATGCTAAGCATAACTAGGGAACCAACAAGATTCTGGAGTGCATACTCTACTGAAATAATGTCTAAAGTAGGGTAATGCATGTGGACTCTCCAGCTTAAGCGCTTTAAAAAATATAAATACACACAAAAGATAAAATCTGAAGTGGCTAAAGATGTCCTCAGATACTACTTCAGCAGCAGTATGAAAGTAAAAACAAAAAGAGAACGGAAGTTCTACACCTAACTGCCAAAAACTCTATGCCAGGTCAAGAGAGTCAATTAAACTGCACAAGATTTTCAAACCCGTAAGACCACTTTGTTTTAGAAGAGAGCTAGGAGTCTGGTCAGGTCTTGAGCCTAAATCATGGATTCCATATAGTACGCAAGTTTCTCTTTTTTAATGAAATTCTAAATGATACTTGAGTAAAAAGACGATTTATAATGTTTGCTTGTTGGAGGTGGCGGCAAGGTGGGGCAGGTCTTCCCCAGCTAATTGTTTCTATAATTGGGAACACAAGTAAAATATTAAATGTGAGCAATAAAATATCCGATAACTTAAGAGTAATGACAGATAAGGGCTTGTGAAAACGGATTAGGGGACAAACAAGAAGAAGCGCAACAAAACCTGTAATGCCCCAAAGACACCTAGGTTTTCCAGAGAAAAAATTAGATGTCCATGCAGTCTCTTGAGCATCTTTTTTGTGTTCCTGAGAGTGCTATGATCAACTGCTTTCTTGTGAAGCACCACCACACACTGTCAAATCATGAAAACACCAGAAAGTATTTAGTCGAAGACTAATTAGAAAATAGCCACCTAAATTACTGACCAGATAATACCTGGTGTTTTATCTCTTCAAGCTTCTGAGAGTAAGCTTTAGTAAGACACGCAGTGCCAGGACCATAGTAGTATACATTCACCTTAGGTGATGCAGCAAACTGTTCCAATTCATCCTTGTCTTCAACAGAATACACCTGTGATCATACATAGACAGAAATTAAATATAGAAATGTTAATGTTCCTATTTCCCTCTACATCACGCTTCTACAACAGTATGGGTATGAACCAAGGTTAGCAGCCCCGCTCAGTCCAGGCAGGTAAAATGCCGCCAAGCTAGTCATTTGTTACCTAACAATGAAACACCCACAGCAAGAAACCCAGGATACAAAATGATAGCTTGAAACTTGGAGTCCCAATCTTATGACAGTTCTTAACAACTCCAAGAACTAATAAACCTATGACAGAAACCCATCCTTCACAAGTAACTGTTTTGGACTTTATTGTTCCCTAATAATGATGTGAGGAAACTGTAATCTTTTATGGTCATCCTTATTCTTTTTTTCAAAAGAAAAATAATTTATTGATGATGGAAAAAAAAGCTTGTGTGTACAATAGTAGCACCTTAGAGCGAAGTAAGGTCTCAAGGCCTTCAACAGTAGCACCTGCAATAGTAAGAAGACAACATAATATCTGAGAGTTGAGGAGCATCCAAAAACAAATGTAGCTTAAAGGAAAGATACATCAGTTTCGCCTGGCAAAATGATTAGTATTGAAGCAAAGATCAGTAGCAAGAACTATCAATCCGTCATAGCAATTGACCAATGCATGTCATGGCAAGCAGATTTCTTTCCACAAAGGCACAGACCCCAGAGATCAGATGAGTTTTTTTATACAACAACAACAACAACAACAAACCCAGTGTAATCCCACAAGTGGGGTGTGGGGAGGGTAGTATGTACGCAGACCTTACCCTTACCTTCAAGAAGGCAGAGAGGCTGTTCAGATGAGTTCTTTTTATAAGTCAAAAAATCAGAAAACTTGAAGGCATTTTCAGATTTATTTTCTGCTAATACTCCTGTAACTTCTGTTGATCCCATTTCTAAATAGAATTCATAGAGGTCATGACTTTAAGAATCAACTATGTAACAAAGATACACATATTGTCATGCATAAGGAGGTAAAATTACACATGCAGATGAGAGACACTTCTAGAAAAAGGAGGTAAAAAGAGTACACGGGGACATTTTCCCAGTCATACAAGGCTATATTAGACAGCCAATGATATTTGATCATTAAGATAGACAAAGAAAATATCATAACAATCAATTCCTCTGCTTCCCCAGTCAGTTTTCAGTCAGGTTGACCAATTTTACATGGATAGGAGACGGGGATAAATTCATCATTTCGAAGTAATAGTGAAAGACTTACAGATCTCACAATATGGAAAACTTCTTTTTTGTAACAGAAGTGGTCCAGAGAATTGACCCCAGGAAACCCAAGAAAGAGACACAAATCTGGGACAGATGGTGATTTATGGATGACATCTATACTTAAGATGATTTTGCCAAAAATTATCAAGTAACCTCAAGTGTGAGTTCCATGTTAATCCCATGTGACTTTATATCATTCTGCCGAAAATTACTGTGTTGAATCTCATAACAGTTACATTCCATGACAATCCCTTAGCATCTTACAAGCACTGTGAAGTACTATTTGTCAATTTTCCCTAGATTAATAAATTTATTTACATTATAAAAAAATTGTCAAGTTTAAAACATGAAGGTAACCTATGCTGCTCGGACTCTCCAAAAATGTCGCCGGGTGCGTGTCGGATCCTTCAAAAGTAGTGTATTTTTGAAGGATCCGACATGGGTGCGGCAGCATTCGGAGAGTCCTCGCAACATAGAAGGTAACATATGAAATTACTGATGAGCTATCTGATTGGATCCAGCTAGTTGGAGAAAGTTACAACATATTGTTACTGGGTGAATCCATCCCAAAGAAACAACAATACGCCTGAAGATTACAGCACAATATATTACCTTTTCCTGATATTGGAGATGCAGTCATGCCAAATATACGGGGCAGTTTTACCACATCAGGTTTGTAAAATATCTGTTAAAAATAATATACATGAATAAGAAGGCTACTACATACAAAACAAAGCATGCAGCGTATAACACCAGTTCAGCTAATTACCTTCATAATCTCAGCATAAGGATGATCACTCTCAACTTGTGCATAGTGGCACTCATCAAAGATCAGAAGAGCAATACATTCAATCCTGATATAGCAGTGGGAAAGATTATGTAATAGTATTTGAGGGGTCATAACAAGGACCTGAACAAACAAAGTGAATCAAGGTCAAAACATTCACATAAAGGTTACAGTATAACAAGTCAGCCATCACTAATATCCACACTCATGCACAGTCCAAAAAAGGACCTAAGATGAGAAGACCACAGTATATAACACATAACATGGTTCAGTCAATCTACTATATTCCTATTTTTATTCTTAGTGGCTATAAAGGTTAATTTAAATGAATAAAACAAAACAAGCAAGTGTTGACGTCAACATTTACGAAAGAGAGAACAAAAACTGTAGGTCCCTACCCAAAAGTGAAAGGATCCAACAAACTCCATCAAACCATATATGTTATGTATAGATGCACAATGACACTAAGCTAAGTGCTGTAAACAAAAAAAATCCAAAATGTGTAGAGACTTTCTACTTCTTTCAGTGTATCCGTGATACCCTCAAAATAACCCATGTAACACAGGAGTTCCAACCCATACTTGTCGCTCTTCCCAGAATCTCCCTTTCTCAAGCACATAAGCATCATCCACTATCTTCAAAAAGGCTCAGAAAATTATGTAAGATTTCAAATTGTAATTGGACAAGGTAAGAATACATTAATTTAGTTGAAATCAGTAAATCAAGTTTTTTTTACCCCTAACATCAGTTATTCAAGTTTCAAAGAATATTTGTATTAAAATCTGTAATTGGAAGTTTGTATACCAATAACGCCCATGGTTCTGTCTCAATCAAATAACATTCAGGAGATGATGTCCATCACCAACAAAAAAAGGTCATGCAGACTTACCTCATACTGTTCCATTTCTTTTTCCCAGTCTTCGTGGCTCTTCAAATGCTTGGATTTCCCGCAGTATGTCCCAACTTTGAAGTCAATAGAGTCTTCTATGACCTTGGCTTGCTTTTCCAATTTCAAAAGCACATGAAAAAGAAAATAACTTTTATGCCCATGCTTTATCATGTTTCAGACAAACTTTTTAATTCCCCACCCTGCCCCAAGTTGTAAGAGTACACTCAGAAAACAGAATGGGTTTAATTGGAGTAGTAAGATTCTAACGAAAGAGAATTAGTTAAACATAACAAATGAATTCTGAAATTGAAGAGCGCTTTCTTGTTCTCTACGAGATGTAAGACTATAGGCTTTCATGCTAATCATTGACCAATTTTCACCAAAATCGAAAACCTCTATATACTTAATTATTTTGTCTAGACTGAAACACTTAGTCTTCAATTATTTAATAAAATTACTTTCGTCATATATGCGTAGAATATTGCTTACATACTAGCCACAAAATCAATAAAAATTTCTATGGACAAATACGATAAGTAAAGAGCTAAGTTGAAAACTCAATAATATGATGAATACAAAGCTGGAACAGCCACTGGACAAAAGGAGCAATGCCATCAGAACATTAGCTGGAAAGATATGTGGTGCCTTGGAAGCAGCAGAAAGCACAACGGCATCAAAGTGGTCACCCAAAAGAAGGGCTTTGATTGTGCCGGTGACATAAGAGAATAAAATTGTCGCTTCTATTTTAGTGTCCCCATGAATCAACAAAATTATTGTTTTATCAAAAAAGAGACTCAATTGAAAGGAGAAAAGACAAAAAGGGAATTGTGTAAAATAGCTGGCGGAAACATGCTTAAACTCTCATATACCGCCTCAATAGCAAGGAAGATATTTGATATTTCAGCCATCTGATTTCATGTAAAATAGTTTTCATCTTTTATATCATAAAATTTAAAAGGTTGAGCAAAAGCCCAAAAATGTTCAAAAATAAGGAAACCTGTTGCACCAACGCCACAGTGGGAGCAAGAAACACGCAAATGCTCTTCTGGGGTTTCCTTATCAGCTGTCCCATCTCGTAGATAAGCAAGACGGCAATATGAGTTTTCCCACAACCCGTTCCCAGATATACAACAACATTCTCCTCTAATGCTTTTTTACAAAGATCCATCTGATACCTGATAAGAAATAAAATCAGCAAAGTCTTGCTATAAAATCATCAAATCACCTATCTCGTTGATTTTGCCATTACTTAGATATCATTATTCAGTTAAATAGTGTAGTTAAATTCTGAAAGCATTTGATAATTATAAAGAACTTACAGCTGTTTGAAAGTTCAAAGGTTCTATTGTAACAACACCTTAGCAACAAAAAGGTTTTTTTTTTTATAAGAAAATGCAAAGATTTTATTAATGAGTAACAAGAAGAGAGAGTATAGAAGGAATGAGTTTTTCCTCCTAAATATTGAAGGAATACATCAGATCAATTAGTGAAGCAAAATCAGTTACATCTTTCTTACACCACAAATAGAGAATATTTGAACACCTAAACTCTAAATGAGAGATGATTTTTTTTTTTCCAGAGAAACATTTCTCTCTAACCAGGTGTGTTCCAGAAAAATACAACTAGACACTGCATTCCAGTAGAATCTGCTCCCACCACTAGTGTCTGATTATACCAGCTATTTAAGGCCTATATTGTGCTTCTGCATGACAATTTATTCCCAGAAATAAAAATAGACCAAATCTGCTTGATGAAAATGCAATGGAACAGTAAGTGATCAACAGATTCAGCCGCTCCTGCACAAAATACTGCATACAGTAAAGCCCCTATTTTGTAGGTTTTCATGAGTGAGATAGGCACCATGATTTGCAGTCCAGGTGAAGCAGGCAACATGGGGCTGCGGCAGTCATTCAAATTATCCTCCACGGCTAATTTAAATGGCTTCCTCCAATTTTTAGCAACAGTTTTGTAGCGTGCCCTGACAGAAAATGCTTTACCCTTCCAGAGTAAAGAATCTGCAATATGTTCATCAATCCTTACATTTTCAAATTTTAAATTAGTTCCTTCACATGCTCAAACTCCCAATCATTGAGATCTCTTCTCATTTATTATTATTTTTTGATAAGGTAGATTTTTTCTCAATATAATAGCAATAAACCAGAAGAATAGCAGTCAGCAATAGTGCAATTCTTGTGGGTAATTGCATACGGTCAGGTAATTGCTCACATAGAGGAGTATCACCAAAGCACTTCTCAGCCCACATTTTAACTCTCTTGCTATTTCCAACTTTTTACTAAACATTATCAAAGAATCATCTCACAGCCTCTAGTATATTTCCAGATAGAAACTACATATGCACTATCACTGCACCACTCTTCGGTCTTCCTATATTTAACAATAACAAGATTCTTCCACAAATCATTTTTGTCATCATTGAACCTCCAGTGCCATTTGTTTTGAAGTTCTAAAAATTTTTTGTCCAGCCCTCCAGATCTCTTATCCCAGGAAACTGTACCCAACTTGATTTCCATTGTCTTGACATCCTCCCCACAAGAAATTGCTTCTCCATGTCCATTTGCCTTTCCACTTTTGAGGCATGGGAAATAAAGACAAATATGAGTAGGAATCTCATCCAACACGTCATTTATTAATCTTAATCACCCTCCAAAGGATAATGCTAATTCTTCCAGGGTGCCAATTTCTTGTCACACTTTCAATCACCCTTTGCCATATATTAATATCCGTTCCTTTAGCACCCAAGGGTATACCCCAAATATTTGGTAGGAAAGCATCTAATACCCCGAATGACAGAGAGGTTGTTTCCGGGAGAGCCTTGGCATCCGTAACCACAACAGAAACCAGAAAAATAGTATCAGCATCTTAAAATATAACAAATACATGAAAAGGTCAAAATGTGACGGGCAACAACTACAACCAAAAAAAATGTGAAACACAACAAAAACCGCTAGCAGTCCTAGACGAAACACAGTCAGACTAGCCAACGCAGTAAGGAGAAACGCTCGACTACCCCCTAACCTACAACCTTAATGCTCGACCTCCACATCTTCTTATCATAGGTCATGTCCTCGAAAATTTGAAGTTGCGCCATGTCCTGCCTGACACCCCGCCTCGGTACTTCTTAGGCCGCCCTCTACCTCTTCTCAGCTAGAGCCAAGCACTCACACCTCGTAACCGGAGCATCTAGGATCCTCATCAGCACGTGCCCGGACCACCTAAGCCTCGCTTCCCGCATCTTGTCATCCACGGGAGCCACGCTCAACCTCTCCCGAATATCCTCATTCCTAATCTTATCAATCCGAGAGTGCCCGCACATCCATCTCAACATATTCATTTCTACTACTTTCATCTTCTGGATATGTAAAATCTTGATAGGCCAACGCTCAGCCTCATACAACATGGCAGGTCTAACCACTGTTCTGTAGAATTTACCTTTTAAGTTTCGATGGCACATTCTTGTCACACAAGACTCCAGACGCTAACCTTCATTTCATCCACCCCACCCTGATACAGTGCGTGACATCCACGTCGATCTCCCCCTCTCACTGGATAATAGACCCTAGGTACTTGAATTTCTCTCTCTTAGGGATGACTTGTGAGTCAAGCCTCACTTCCACATCTGTTTCCCCCGATACGTCGTTGACCTTATACTCCAAATATTTTGTGGTCCTACTCAACTTGAAACCTTTAGACTCAAGGGCCCGCCTCCATTCCTCCAGTATCTCGTTACCGCCGCATCGGGTCTCATCAATCAGAACTATATCATCAGCGACGAACATACACCAAGGCACCTCCCCTTGAATATGGTGTATCAGTGTGTCCATCGCTAGGGAAAATAAGAACGAGCTTAGCACAGATCCTTGGTGTAACCCCATAACCACCGGAAAAGGCTCTGAGTCACCTCTCACTGTCCTAACCCGAGTCATGGCTCCATCATACATATCTTTTATCACCCTAATATAAGCTACCGGTATACCTTTCACCTCCGGGCATCTCCGACGAACGTCCCTAAGAACCTTGTCATACGCCTTCTCTAGGTCAATAAATACCATGTGCAAATCCCTCTTCCTATCTTTGAACTGTTCCACCAACCTCCTAATAAGATGGATAGCTTCCGTAATAGAACGATCAGGCATGAACCTAAATGGTTCTCTGATATAGACATCGCCCTCCTTACCCTCCCTTCACCACTCTCTCCCAAACTTGCATAGTATGACTCATTTACTTGATACCCCTATAGTTGTTACAATTTTGAATATCACATTTGTTCTTGTACAACGGAATCATCGTACTCTACCTTCACTTATCTGTTGGCATCCTCTTCGTCCTGAAAAGAACATTAAACAGCCCAATCAGCCACTTCAAGCCTGCTCTACCAACATACCTCCAAAATTCTACTGGGATCTTGTCAAGTCCGGTTGCTTTGCTCCGACTTATCTTACGCATCGCTCCCACGACCTCCTCAACCCTAATACGCATACAATACCTAAAGTCTCGGTTGACTCTCGGAGTGCCCCAATCCCCCTAACACGATATTTTTGTCTCCCTCTTCGTTCAGCAGTTTATGAAAGTACAATTGCCATATTTGCTTAATTTGGGCCTCTTCCATCAATACACGACCTTACTCGCCTTTGATCACTTAACTTGATCAAGGTCACGTGCCTTTTTCTCACTCTCTGGCCAGCCGAATAACTTCTTATCCCCAACTTTGGCCCCCAGTTCCTCATATAGCCGACCAAACGCAACAGTCTTAGCCTCCGTGACCGCTAATTTTGCTTGCCTCCTAGCTTTCTAATATCTTCCTCTGTTTGCTCTCCTCTGCTCCTCGTTGGTGCTCTCGACTAACTTAAGGCATGCCGGTTTCTTTGCTTCCACTTTACCCTGTACCATGTCATTCCACCACTAGTCGCCTCGGTTCCCGCTAGAGTAGCCTTTCGAGATCCCTAACACCTCCCTCGCCGCCTCCCTTAAACATTCCGGCATTGCCGTCTATATAACGCTAGCATCCTCACCACTCTTCCATGCCCCATAGCCGTTAACCCAGCTCCTTGTCAAAAAATATGTAACCAGCTATAGCTTCAAAGGTCAGAAGGATAGTTTTCAGATGCAGCAGTAGGTTTTCTCAGGCTTGCACATAAGCAGTGTGTCATATGCATAGATAATATGTGTACTTCAACACTGCACAGGAGTATGCATTTGGAAGCTGGTAGCATAGAAATATAACACCACGGAAAGGAGATGGATAACCAGAAACATCACTGTTCCTTTTGGATGTGGCCTTTTGAATGAATATTTTGAAAATAAAGATTAAGTGGTTGTATCTCATTTAAGGTAAGAGAGAAACAGTACTTTTAGGGGGACAGGTAGTCGAGGGAAAACAGGCTGAGGATCATTTTTCCAAACATCTATAGAGATTCATGCCAACTAGAGATGATAGTCTAACAAGTCTGGATACAGCATGAAGGAAATGTTTTTGGGATCCCAGAATAAGAAGGAAAGTTCTGTGATGGAAAGATGGCAGATATTGAAAATCTACTTGAAATGCTCTATAAAAAGACTTAACTGCTAGACAACCAAGATTACTGGAGGTCGGAGTTAGGGAGTGGTCAATAGTTAGTCAGATCTCTGTAAAAAGCTAGTACTGTAAGTTGCTTGCTAGACAAAAGTCGGGTTTCCCTCGTTTTCCAGTTTGGATCCAAGGACTCCAAGAAATGTGTGCTTTTTGATTGGTTGATGGCTGAAGTAGCGATTTTGAGAACCGAAAAATGGAATAGGAGAATCACATGTCAGTTGGTATTTCATGTGCAAAGATTCAGGAGATGACATGGATCATATCCTACTTCATTGCCCGGTAGTGTTGCGTTAGTGGTAGAGCTTTAAGATGGTGCGAGATACAATAATGTGAAGGCTGGTCTATTTAGTTGGGTCTAACACTGGGCGTGGGATGTTGCTCTATTAGCACTTATCTGGGTACCATGGAGAGAGAAAGAGCAGAGCTCTTAAAGGAACAAAGCTTGTTTTAACGTTTGAGGAATAGCCTCTTTTTTTAATGTGTTTTTGGTACACCAATGAGATTCCTATTTGTACCTAAGATTGGCGTCTTTCCTAAATGATCACATATTTAAATAGATTCTCTATTTTTACTTCCTTTTGCATGGAGCTTTTTCCTTTTCCGTAAAATTACACTTCCCTTGATAATGAAAAAAATGTACCTAAGGGAGTGGTTTAGTGGCCAATAAAGTGGGAGGAGAATCATGAGGTCTCAAGTTCAAATCCCAACGATGGCAAACAAAACTAAGTGATTTCTTGCAATCTGCCTAAACCATAGGGGTTGTTTGGTATGGTGTATAAGAATAGTGCGATATAAAGTGTATTAGTAATGCATGGATTAGTAATTCATTTGTTAGTAATGCAAGCATTAATTATGCAAATATTATTTCTTATCTACTGTTTGGTGTGGTGTATTAAAATTATAATGCATTGCATAATTTTTAAGAAAAATAGTTGCTTACAAAAATGTCCTCCATATTCTCTAGCTTTAAGGAAATTTAAGGACAATATTGTCTTTAACCATGCTAATGTATGCATAAAAGTCTTGGAATTACTAATGACATGGTTTTCTATGCATTACTTATGCATAGGATAATGCCAAGTATGATGTATAACCAATACAAGTATTAGTTATACACAAGCTGAAAAAATGTACCAAACAAGGTATTAGTAATGCATAGAGCTAATGCTTGCATTATTTTTTCTAATACCTCCAATCAAACGACCCCTTAGTAAGTAGAGTTACTCAATGCATGTGTTGGTGGAATGTACCAATTATCCCATAGACTAGTCAAGGTGCGCGTCAGTTGTTTAGGGCCCACCGGGATCAAAAAATATGAAGATAAAATTAAAAAATAAAATATTATAATAATAATATTATTATTTAAAAATAGTAAGAGATACGGTGAAGGTCCTGTACTCAAGCTATGTTGCTTGGACTAAAAAGGGCAGACGGCTTAAACCCGTAACCTCCAAATCACATGGCAGCAACTTTACCAGCTACACCAAAGCTTCCCTCCTATGTTGCTCGGACTCTTCATAAATATTGTCGGATGCCTGTTGAATTTTTGGAGGATCCGACACGGGTGCAGCAGTATTTTGAAAAGTTCGAGTAACATAAATTCAAGTCAATACACCCTTATAAACAAGAATTTTCAAGTGTTTGATTCCAAAACAAAAAAAAAGGAGGCTTAGCCTGCTTGCCTACCAATCAAAGAGGCCGAGAATAAGCGTAAGCTTGTTGGAAAGCTTCCCTTCATTCGCTTCTCGGAACCTGCACACCTCTGCATGTGGCAAATGCTTTAAATCTCGTTGTCACTTGTTATCAAACACAATTTCTGTGTGTTCAATACACCGAAGGATATAAGGACTCAAGCCCGCATTGAGGAAATTGATGTCTCTCTTCTTTAACAAGCTTACACTTTTTGAGTTCGTCAAAGTATTAACATCATCCACCTCGCCTTTGAACGATATTACACTTGAAAAACCTTTAATTAATATATATTTCTATAAATTTTTCATAAACTGCCAATGAACTCAACTATATATGTACCCAGAAATAATTATATATATAGACAAACAATCTATAAAATTATATTTTATCTATGCCGCCAAGTCATTGGAAGGTCGCGGGTTCAAACTACTGAAACAACCTCTTGCGAAAATGAACTGTAAGGCAGCCTATTTCTCTAGATTTTTAAGTTGGTCAAACCACTTAATATCACCACAAGGTTTTAGTAAATAGTGTATGATTCTCATTCTATAAAATCTCACAAACCATGATACAACAAAAATATATGTACACAAACGATCTTCAAAATATACATTTAGCAATTTTGCGCACACAAGGGCAAAGAACTTACTTTCTAGCAATTTTTCTGGGGTCTTTCTCTAATTTCTGAACTGAAACAGTGGAATCTATGTCGCCATTGAGAGATAGAGCAGAAAGCTGCTCAGTGATCGGTGAAGTTGCAGCACTTGGTGGACTCTCAGTGCCGTTCTCAAAGTCGCCGCCTTCCATTACGGCGGCAGTGGAGGTGGCGGTGGCGGAAGTACCGGTAGTGTCTTACCGGCGGCAGAAAAAAAGGTGATTGACTTTGAGTTGACTGGAGAAGTGAATGTTTTTTTCTTACTTGGAGAAGTGGGTTTTCAGGTGCGCCTTTTGAAAAAAGAAGAAATGCTGACACCGTTCAATGATGTATCAAACCCATGTGACATGTCACTTCCTACCAAACTCCTTACCTTTTTTATTTTGTTTTTTATCCTTTTTACTATTAGAGCTCGAGCTGCAGTACCAGCATTGGAGCCTCAGGTAAAGTTTAACGAGGAGGCTCCACGCCAGATTGGGCCTATCAGACCAGCTTAGGTCCCGGAGGGGTTAACTGGCACACTAGTACTTGAGGACGCCTTGATCTATTTAGTGGGACTTATGGATAATGTAGCTCAGGCCGGTACATTTCATGTAGCACAAGACATTTCTCAGGCTGGGGGAGGAGCACAGACTCCCCCTAATCACACTTCGGAGCATATGGTTCCCCATTTTCAAACTCTGGTAGTCCAGCCAGTTGAGGTAGTTCAGCTGGTTATTGTGGCACAGGACGACGATGGATCAGCTATGTCTTCCGAGGCTTTATGGAGATTGGATAGGTTTACTAAGATTTTTCTAGTTCACTTTAGTGGTGCATCTTCAGAGGACCCCCAGAACTATCTTGACAACTGTCATGAGGTACTACAAAACATGGGGATAATAAAGACCATTGGGGTCAACTTTGCTGCATTTTAGTTGTTGGGTTTCGCTAACAAATGGTGGAGGGATTTTATGTTGACCAGACCAGTTTGGTCACATGCTCTTATATAGGACCAGTTCTCTCAGCTATAGTCTTGAAAAGTTCCTTCCTATCACTTAGAGAGAGAGAGAGAGATACCACAGGCAGTTCAAACGCCTTCAACAAGGCAGTATGACTGTCACCCAGTATGAGACCTGTTTTGTGGACTTAGCCGCTCATGCTATTCTTCTGCTTCATATCAAGAGAGATAGGGTGAGGATGTTTATTGAGGTAATCACTCATCCTATCAAGCTGTAGATGGCCAAGGAGATTGGTAGTGAGATCTCTTTTCAGACGACTGTCAATGTCGCTAGGCGGATCGAGGATGTTCTTTCACACGAGAGAGGTAAGGGGTTAGATAAAAGGCCTTATCATTCTGGTTTTTTTAGTGGTGCCTCATTTAAAGGCAGTGGTACTTTTGGTAGGGTTCATCCTCCTATGCAATATCAGTCAGCGCTTCAGACATCCAACAACACTTCAAGGAGTCCCGGTCCTTATGTGCCTCAACCTGGGCAGCCACCCTACAGTGCATCACCAGCTCCTACCAGTGCAACTCCTATTTAGAGTCTCAGTTTCAGCAGCCACATCAACAGGATGAATGTTATGAGTGTGGTGGTTTTGGGCATATCAGGAGGACTTGTTCGAGATTATTGGGCGGCACGTCACAATAGAGTTCTCATGCCATGATTTTGGTACTGGTTGCATCACTGCTCACTAAGCCAGCTAGAGGTAGGGGTCAGAGAGCCAGAGGTAGTAGTTAGGGAGCCATAGGTAAAGTTCAGACGGCTATAGGTGGAGGTCAGGCTGTTAGAGGTAGAGGGCAGGCCGCTAGAGGTAGAGGCCATCTAGTAGTAGGTTGTCTTAAGGATGTAGTTTAGAATAGTGGGGCCTAGCCCCGATGCTATGCTTTTCCATCCTAGCCTAAGGCTGAGTCATCTGATGCGGTTATCACAGGTACAATTTCAATTTGTAGTAGAGATGCCTCAGTTCTATTTGATCCGAGTTCTATTTATTCATATGTGTCATCCTATTTTGCTTTATATTTGGTTATGCCTCGCGATACTCTAAGTGCTCATGTGTATATGTCTACACCTGTGAGAGACTATATTATGGTAGATCGTGTCTATCGATTATGTGGGGTTATCATTGGAGGTCTTGAGACTAGCATATATCTTACACTTTTCGATATGGTTGATTTTGATATCATTTTGGGTATGGATTGGTTGTCACCTCATCGTGCTATATTGGATTGTCACGCCAAGACGGTGACCATAGCCATAAGTTTGGCTTGAAGAGTATTTTAGTGTTATCGATGTCCGTTTGGGATTTTCAGACTATGAATAGTTGCGTTTAGTGATTCTGGAGTTGGAGGCGCGATTGGAAGTGAATTAGGAGGTCCGTAGACCATTTTGAAGTCATTTTGCTAAAGATAGGAAGTTGGAGGTTTTTGGAGAGTTTGACCAGGGGATTGACTTTTTAATATCGGAGTTGGAATCAAATTCTGGAAGTTGAAGTAGGTCCGTAATGTCAAATATGATTTGCGTGCAAAATTTGAAGTCAATCGGGCGTGATTTGATAGGTTTCGGCATCGGAAATAGAAGTTGGAAATCTTGAAGTCCTTCAAGCTTGAATTGAGGTGTAGTTCATGGTTTTAGCGTTATGATGTGATTTGAGGCCTCGAGCAAGTCCGTAATATTTTTGGGACTGGTTGATATTATTGGTCGGGATCCCGGGGGTCTCGGGTGTGTTTCGGGTTGTGATCACGCTCTTATTTGATGTTTCAACGTTCCTTCTTTGAACATAAAAGGGAACTATATTAAGAAAATAAGCTCCAAATTTAGTTTTGTTTGAACCATTAAATCCATATCGAAATTTTGGAGCCATATTAAAAAGAATCGTCGAATTTGGACATCGTATGAGAGAGTTATGCTCATTTCTGTGTCGAGTGAATCTGGTTGCTCTCAAAACCGCATAAGCGGAAGTTGACCACGGATGTGGGACTGCTAAAGCTGAAATAGAACCATAAAGTGGTCCGAGATATGCGAAAAATGTCTGCATAAGCGGAAAGGTCCGCATAAGTGGATAATTATATGCAAAAGCGAAAAATGGGTTTGGGCAGAGACTTTAAGTCCCGAAAATGGCCATTTCTCCACCATTTAAAGTCAATTTTGAGAACTTTTGGATGGGGATTGAAGGGAGTTTCAACTAAGATCGATTGGAGGTAAGTTTTATGAGTTAAATACATGGTTTTATTAAATAATCATCCTAGAAATCAATGAAAACATAGTCAAATCATATGAAATCAGGGCTTGAGATTAAAATTATAAAATGGTGATTTGAGGGGTCAAACGAACTCCGATTTTGTGAATTTGGTATGTATAGACTCGTGGAGAGATAAGTATCATATTGATGTAAAAACAAATTGGATTTCGGGCATGTGGGCATGGGGCATTTTGATCATTTCACAAAACGGAGTTGGGAAATTATATAATTTGAATTGTTAGCAAGTATTTGCGTATATTCTCATTAGTTTGCCGTTATTTGGCTAGTTTTGGAGCATTTTTGCATTGCTTCAAGCTTTTGAAAGAATGTGGAATGCCGATATTGGACCTTAGGAGCGAGGTGAGTCTCCTTTCTAATTCTGTGAGTGGAAATTTACCCCATAGGTGAGTAAAATGGTTATGTGCTCCTATTTGTGGGGGCTACGCACGCACGAGGTGGCGAGAGTCTGTGTGTCGCTACTATTATGCAATTGTTCGGGTAGTTAGGACTCAAAGGCATGTATACGTGGATTAATTGTGAACGCATTGGTAGCTTGAATTGCTTAGCCCACATCGAATTAGTAAGTAAATTTCTAAAGAATTAAACTTCATTTCTTGAATTTTCAAAGGAGAATTGGTTTTATTTGAATATATATTTCCCGATAAGTTCTTATGTGATTGATTTAGAATGTACTTTATGTGTGCCTGCGTCGCATGGATGATTCGCAAGCAGGATATGTATTTAATTATGGAACGGGCCGAATGTCTCAGTGATAATAGATGCATCTATAATTTGTGCCGCTCGACCCTCGGCAGTGCACAATTTACATTTTTGGAGCGGGCCGTCGACCTCGGCGTGATTTGCGCATGTTTATTTGTTACTTAATAATTGTAAATTTTGGAATTGGCCCTACGTGACTTGATATAAATTGGTAAGATAATAAAGAATAAACCTTGGAAGCCCTGAGTTCATTGTTGAAGGTGCTTACCTATTTTCCTGGCTTCACAATTAGAACTTTTATGAAAATCCGTGATTATTCTCACACTTATAGTATAGTATTAATTGACCTCTAGTGAGTGTCGAAGTTGGCCATCTCGTCTCTACCCTTTGGGGATTAGGCGGGATACCCACCGAGTACACGTTGATTACGTACTCATACTACACTTCTGCATTTTTTTACATAGGTACATATACACTTTTAGCAGCCTACAGACATAGCAGCATGGATAACTCTAGGACTAGGTGAGCTGCAACTTGCGAGACGACCCGCATCTAGTGCAGTTCCCTTCTGTACTTTAATAATTTAATCCCGGTCCACTGTATTCCGGACAAATATTACATTTTGTTTTACTTATGAGTAGTCGCTCATGCACTTGTTACACCGGGTTCTCGGATGATTTTTGAAAGATTTGATTTAATGTTATTGTCGAATTGAATTGAAGTAAAAATCTCTTATTTATGAAAATGAAAGGAAATTTTTGGAATTTGACGTATTTTAAAAGACGATTTTAAATCGGTAATTTAATTGGCTTGCCTGACGGCGGTGTCCGGCACCATCACGACCCTTAGTGGATTTTGGCCGTGACAAATTAAGTTGCCATATAATGTCAATTTCTTTTGCAGCAACTTTAGTCGCTACAAAAAATATTGTGTCTTTCATGGTTAAAATTTTTGTTGCCACTTTAGTCGCTACTAAATAATTTTTATAGTGGCGATAAAATCTTGCTACTAAACATAAATATTTTTTGCGATAATTTTAGTCGCTACTAAAGAACATTTATAGGCACATAAAGTCTCTTAATGGATGCAAGTATTTTCTTGTGCTCGTTGATGATTCTTCAAGGATGCAATGGGTATATTTTCTCAAGTAAAATAGTGAAGCATATAGATGTTCAGAAATTCAAGTTAGAAGTAAAAACCAGATGTGATCAAAATACAAGCACTGATGACAGATCAAGGAGGAGAGCTCACTTCAACAGGTTCAAAAAATTTTGCTTGTTCACATCAGTATAACTGCAAACAAAATGTATTAACTTGATATGAAAACTACATTTTTGAATGGAATACTTGAAGAGGATGTCTATGTGGAGCAACCTGTTGGCTATGAGAAGGAAGGCGTGAATGTATGGTTTATAAATTGAAAAAGGCCCTGCATGGATTAACACAAGCTCCTAGAGCCCGGTATAAGCAGATTCATGAGCATCTTATGAAAAAAGATTATGTCAAAACCATGCATGCATGTGCTTACGTTATATCAAAAAAGGGTAGGACATCAGTTAATATGCATCTGCTTGTATGTAATCTTTACTGGGAACTCAGTTAGTGCTCTTGATGAGTTTAAGACTTCAATGAAAGATGAATTTGAGATGACAGATTTGGGGTTAATGAAGTATTTCCTTAAATTCGAAATGGAGCAACTTGTAAAAGGAACTTTCACCAACCAAAAGAAGTATACTATGGAGTTGTTAAAGAGGTTCAACAAGGCTGACTGAGAACCAATTTCAACTCCAAGGTGCACAAATGAAAAGCTGAATGTAACACTTCTCAAATCTATTTCAAGACACGTTAAATATAGAATTTAATTTTTTTTTTAATCTTAAATTTTACTTCTATTACTGATTTAAACCCGTGTGATTAATTTTGAGTTACTTCTCTATTTATAAATAATTGGATATACAATTAGTGGAATATTAATAATTTTAATGTTATTAATTATTAAAAGTAAATATAATT